>JAWNNO010003396.1:0-53594 GCA_035044985.1 Lordiphosa fenestrarum
CGGCTCTGAGCAGTGAGCCACAGCTCTCGGCTCGTGAGCCAACAACTGGCTCACGGCTCGTGAGCCACAGCTATCGGCTCTGAGCTGTGAGCCACAGCTCTCGGCTCATGAGCCAACAACCAGCTCTCGGCTCGTGAGCCACAGTTATCGGCTCTGAGCTGTGAGCCATAGCTCTCGGCTCGTGAGCCATAGCTCTCGGCTCATGAGCCATAGCTCTCGGCTCGTGAGCCATAGCTCTCGGCTCGTGAGCCTTAGCTCTCGGCTCGTGAGCCTTAGCTCTCGGCTCGTGAGCCATAGCTTGGGAGCCGTGAGCCATCAACCGGCTCTCGGCTCGTGAGCCATAGCTCTCGGCTCGTGAGCCACAGCCACTAACAGCTACTTACTAGCGGGACTCTTCTTTAGTTTGTATACTCTTGTCGAAGAACGATGGACAAGACTTTAAGCAGTTTGCGAGACTACACACTTTAAACTTGTCAGGTACTACCTGTGGCTGCAGATCGCTATTAACATTTAAATTCGTTCAAACCTGGAAATTAAGGTGGCCAGGTCAGTAAGGGCACTTTTTGGCGCTTAATTCGAGACTTTCGGATACTGCTCGCACTTTAAATCCAAGGATCCAAAAATATCCTTGAATGCTGGGAATGCCGATTTCATGCATGCAGTGGCATTCATACGAAGAGAAGGAAATCGCAATTCAATGATGCTATAGTCTTTCATACAAAAGTGAAGAGGGGCTAATCGGATGTCGCAAAAAAGCGGCAATCATTTCTTACTTACTCGAAGAAATAACGGTACACTTGCAGCTCTCATGGTTATTTTTACCTGCTTGATAAATCTGTAATTTCAAGTAAAAATATAAGCTCGTGTTATGTTATGGTCTTTTCTTACAAATAATGTTATTTTATTTTATTATTTCTATTCTATATTAATGTTCGGATTTTTTAATATCGACATGTTCAGCTTAGTAATCAACAAATCATTAATTGTTTTTTTTGACAAATTACATCTTTGGTTTGTAATAATTGTTGACAGCGCACTGAATGCCCGTTCAACGGACACTTGGGTAGCTGGAACAGCCAGTGCAACCTGCACAAGTTTTATAAAGCTTTCATCATAATTAGTTGATAGTGTTGTGGCAACAACTTCGCACCGTTCAAATTCTCACGCACCGATTAGTGTGCGATACACTTACTCTGCCATCTCAAGCAATGTTGCCATAACTAACAAGATGGCTACCGACACAGAGTGACGCCGACTTGCCACCAAAAAAGCATACCTGTTATTGTTAAACATTAAAATTAAAATAATAAACGATTAGTGAATAGTAAATCAACTCTAAACACCTTTTCACTAAATTGGTGACCCCGAGATTTCGGTGTTTAAATAAAACCATGCAATTAAAGCGAGATTTAAACACCTGAACACACACACACACACACACATACATAAAACTTTGCAAGCCACATTCAACCACCACACTCTGCATAGAAGTTTCCTGCTTACTCAACATCTTCCTCGATCAAAAGCAACATGGTGGACCCTGAAGACAAACCACTGACTTCTAATGGCGCTATTCCAAAAAATGTGGGTACATCAAGCTCAACACAAACCCAACCACCGCACTCAAACCACGGCGATTCGTACATCAATAAGGTAGCAGTAAAGGTGCCACCTTTTTGGCCAGATCACGCAGAAATTTGGCTCGCTCAAGTGGAAGCGCAATTTATTTTGGCTGGAATCACATCAGACATCACAAAATTCAACACCGTGCTTGCATCAATCGATTCACCTGTACTTGTGCAAGTATCTGACGCCATCTTAAGTCAACCGGAATCTGGTAAATATGGGTACCTCAAAGCATGTATATTAGAGCGTTACTGCGAGAGTGAGCAAAAAAAGACTCAGAAGCTCCTCTCAGAGATCGACTTGGGTGACAAGCGCCCCACTCAGCTGCTTAATGAATTAAGCTCACTCGCAAAAGACAAAGTCACCAACGACTTTTTGAAAACTCTCTGGTTGCAGCGGCTGCCCACCCAAGTACAAGCCATTTTGCAGGCTTCGGATGTAAATTTGACGGAGTTAGCCAAATTAGCCGACAAAATAATGGAAGATAATGGCGATTTCAAAAACGTTTCTACAATTTCAAGTCCCATCGTAAACACTAATTCGGTGGCTACAACAGAGTTCGATAAACGGCTTGCACATATCGAACAGCAGATAAACAACATGTTTTACAACAACCACAAGAAACGTTCTCGGTCAAAGTCTGCAAGTCGCAACAGAAATCCGAAATCAGAAGCTGCTCAAGACGAACCATGGTGCTGGTACCACAACAAATTTGGCCACAAAGCTCGGAAATGCCATGCTCCATGCTCTTTCGAGCCCAAACCAACAAAAAACTGATTCAATCTTCGGATTCAGCGGACACATCCGAAGATCAGCAGTATTTTATCGCCCGCCTTATGGTTAATGACCATCAATCCAAACTAAACTTCCTTATCGACACAGGCGCTGACATTTCTGTCTTACCAGTTCGCAACAAGATGACAAGAAAATATTCAAACACAACTCAATTATTCGCAGCGAATGGATCAGCAATTAAAACATATGGAGAGCAACGTCTTTCTCTATCACTAGGTCTTCGACGAAAATTCACATGGACTTTCGTTCTTACTGATGTAAATTGCGCCATCATAGGATCCGATTTTCTTCATCATTTCGATTTGCTTGTAGATGTTAAGCGACGCAAGTTAATCGATCGTACTACACTTCTAGAATCAAACTGTAGTACTGCAAAACACAATGTCGCACAAATAATTGCATATAACTCACAGGATCAATACGCTCATCTACTACAAGAGTTCAAAGATCTAGCTACCATCAACTCAAACAAACAACCGATCAATTCAACAATTACCCACCACATCACAACCAGCGGCCCACCTACACACGCTAGAGCCCGACGCCTGCTTGGAGACAAACTTCAAGCAGCAAAAAAGGAATTTGAATACCTCATGGAAAAAGGCATTTGCCGTCCATCCAAGAGCAGCTGGTCTAGTCCTTTACATTTGGTAAAAAAATCAAACGGTGAGTGGAGACCCTGCGGCGACTACAGAGCCCTAAATGCAAATACAATTCCGGACCGTTACCCAATCCCATATTTGCACGACGTAACAAATATCTTATATGGCAAAAAGATATTTTCTAAAATTGATCTCCAAAGAGCTTACCATCAAATTCCTGTCGAGCCTGCCGATATACCAAAAACGGCAATAATAACGCCTTTCGGCCTATTTGAATTCATGTATATGACGTTTGGACTAAGGAATGCTGCCCAAACATTTCAAAGACACATAAATGACGTCATCAATGGCCTGGATTTTGCTTTTGCTTATATTGATGACATCCTCATTGCATCCGAGTCCGAGCAGCAACACAAAGAACATCTTCGCATTATTTTTACTCGCCTTCGCCAAGCGCAGCTCGCAGTAAATTTTGACAAATGCGATTTTGGAAAAGATCAACTAATTTTCCTTGGTCACAACATCAGCTCAAGTGGTCTTAAGCCCTCAGAAGACAAAGTCAATGCAATTCGCAACTTCAGCAAACCTCATCTAGCAAAGGATCTCAAAAAATTTCTTGGTATGATTAATTTTTACCGACCATTTATACCTCACGCAGTTCTTAATCAGCAAGTATTGCAAAAAATGATAATCGGTAACAAAAAGAATGATAATTCAGAGCTGAATTGGACACATGAATCCGAAGAAGCTTTCAACAAATGTAAGAACGACCTTGCAAATGCCACTCTTCTCAACAATATGGCACCGGATGCACATCTTACACTTACCACGGATGCATCCAACAATTCAATAGGTGCTGTGCTTCATCAAATCTCCAACGACCAAGTTCAACCATTGGGGTTTTTTTCAAAAAGATTCACACCAGCACAACAAAAATACAGCTCTTATGACCGAGAGCTAACTGCAGTATACCAAGCAATCCTGCATTTTAAATTCGCACTCGAAGGCAGATCATTCGTCATCTACACTGACCACAAACCACTTATTTTTGCATTTCGGCAATACAGCGATAAGGCATCACCAAGAAGAGCTCGTCAATTGGACTTCATCAGCCAATTTTGCACCGACATTCGTCACCTTCCGGGAGTGGATAATAATGTCGCAGATCTTCTTTCACGCATACAAGCCGTCCATACAGACACAATCAATTTTGAGATTTTGGCAGCACAACAACAAGAGGATGAAGAACTTAAAATGTTTTTAAGTGAAGATTCCGATAAATCAATTGTGCTGACGAAGCTCACCATTCCAAACACATCTAAGCAAATCTACTGTCATGTGTTTCAAGACAAAATTCGACCATACGTTCCAAAAAATCTTCGTATGCTTGTTGTCCGAAAACTACACTCGCTATCTCACCCCGGCATAAAAGCAACAAAACAATTGGTAGCAAGTCACTACGTTTGGCCATCAATGGCGAAAGATGTAACGTCCATAGTGCGTGCTTGCATCCCATGTCAAAAAGCCAAAGTTTATCGACACACCAAATCACCTTTGGGTGACTACGCTTCCGTAGATGTTCGATTCGAGCACATCAACATTGACATTGTCGGACCTCTTCCATCATCAAATGGTTTCCGATATTGCCTTACCTGCATTGATAGGTATACAAGATGGCCAGCAGCCATCCCTCTCGTGGATATAACTGCACAATCCGTAGCAACTGCACTTATAAGTGGCTGGATTTCACACTTTGGACTTCCTCTGCGAATAACTACAGATCTGGGACGCCAATTCGAATCAGATATTTTCCGCGAAATTTCTAATTTGTTCGGAATTACACACCTGCGAACAACAGCTTACCACCCACAATCAAATGGGATGATCGAGCGATGGCATCGAACGCTGAAAGCTGCCATTAAATGCACCGATCCAATCAACAGGACTACCGCACTCCCATTGGTACTCCTTGGACTACGCTCTATCATAAAGGGTGATATTGGCCTCAGTCCCGCAGAAATGGTTTATGGAGCCCCACTAAGGATTCCTGGCGAATTTTTAACTCCACGTTTGCAAAACACAACCGAAACTGAATTCATCAAAGAACTTCGCAAAGCCATATCAAAGTTACCAACTAGCAGACCTGCTCGCCACGGTGTCTTACAGGAATTCGTACACCCAGCATTGACCGATTGCAAATACGTTTTCATCAGAATCGACCGAGTCAAAACACCATTGGAACCGAACTATGAAGGACCATTCGAGGTGATCGAAAAGCACGATAAATACTTCATACTCAATACGCAGCACAAGCATGCTAAGGTTTCCATCGACCGACTGAAAGCAGCGTACATATACGATCCAGCAGCATCTTCTACAGCAATAATTCCTACTACACACAGCAATATACCACTGGAATCAGTACCCATACCATCCGAAAAACGCACCAGGTCAGGAAGACGAATCAACTTTCCATCCAAATACGTATCCGTACTCGAATACTAGAAGGGGGGTACTGTGGCAGCAACTTCGCACCGTTCAAATTCTCACGCACCGATTAGTGTGCGATACACTTACTCTGCCATCTCAAGCAATGTTGCCATAACTAACAAGATGGCTACCGACACAGAGTGACGCCGACTTGCCACCAAAAAAGCATACCTGTTATTGTTAAACATTAAAATTAAAATAATAAACGATTAGTGAATAGTAAATCAACTCTAAACACCTTTTCACTAAAGTGTCTTCCAATACTTCAACACATTACAATCCAGCGCAAGTTGGGGCACTTCAGCAAGTTCCAATAATTTTTGCTTAAGAGATCTCAGGTGTGCTGGCCTACTCTGTAGCTCACTGCCGATTGCATTCATGCGTTTCTGCAATTTTCCGAACGGGTCATTACTGACGACCACTGGTTCCAAGGTGGTTGCGGCAACATCGACATCATAAGGTTCAAGCTTTCTTATAGCTTCATTTGTTTTTAACAAATAATCAGATTTCTGGCACCATGCCTTCTTTATGTATACTATATACATTAATAAACAAAAAAGAAACTTTGCCAGTCCCGACAGTAATATTGTCTGTATCTAAGAAGTGCTAAAGTGTGTAACAGCCAGAAGGAATCATCTCCGCCCCAATAAAGTATATATATTCTTGATCAGCATCAAATTTTGTGGCTCACGAGCCGAGAGCTAAGGCTCACGAGGCGAGAGCTATGGCTCACGAGCCGAGAGCCGGTTGATGGCTCACGGCTCCCAAGCTATGGCTCACAGCTCAGAGCCGATAGCTGTGGCTCACGAGCCGAGAGCCAGTTGTTGGCTCACGAGCCGAGAGCTGTGGCTCACAGCTCACAGCCGTGTGCTGTGGCTCACGAGCCGAGAGCCGGTTGATGGCTCACAGCTCCCGAGCTGTGGCTCTCAGCTCTGAGCCAAGAGCCGAGAGCTATGAGCTGAGAGCAAGAGCTGGCTCTCGAGAGCTGCGAGCAAAGAGCAATTCCGAACCCTGCTAGAAAATATGCATATAGTTGTAAGGCATTTATCTGACAAAATTGTACGGGCACACTCTGTAACGAAATCAACTCTTGCAAGAATTCCAAGAACCTCGAATATTTGGCGTTTCCCAATCTCTCTACAT
The DNA here is from genome assembly GCA_035044985.1 of Lordiphosa fenestrarum. Taxonomy (NCBI): domain Eukaryota; kingdom Metazoa; phylum Arthropoda; class Insecta; order Diptera; family Drosophilidae; genus Lordiphosa; species Lordiphosa fenestrarum. Next base: position 6,657 of record JAWNNO010003396.1, read on the forward strand.
ATAAATATAAGAGTGTGTCCTGACTGATTCACTGACTGATGGGCAATCATCGCACAGCCTAAACGGTAAGAGATGAAATTTGGACAGAAGTTTCCTTACGTGGTGAAAGTGCGTACTAAGACGGCGTTTTGCTAAAAATTCCACCCGGAAAAGCCGGAAAAGCGTCGGAAAAGTTTGTATGGGGAATTTTTATTTTTCATCCGATTGACTTGAAACTCGGTTTGTTTGTATGCGAAATAATTGGACACATGTTTTCCCGATTTCGGAAAATCCGCCCACAAAGAAAATTCCAGGAAAATTCAATATGCAAAAATTTATTTTTGACCCGATTAACTTGAAATTCGGTTTGTAAGGAAAGTAAATTAAATGAATTGAGATGTAATTTTCCGTTGTTGGAAAAATTGACCGTAAGGTCGTAAAATTCCCGGAAAAGCGTCGGAAAAGTTGATATGGGGAAAATTTTATTATTTTATCCGACTGACTTGAAACTCGCTTTGTAAGCAAAGCATGCGAAAAAATTGGACACGTGTTTTCCCGATTGCGGAAAATCAGACCACAAAGAAATGCAAAAATCGAAGTTTCGTCCGATTGACTGGAAATTCGGTTTGTAAGGAAAGCAGAGCTCCCAAAATATAATGCTCAACCAATTTTTCTGTGCTGTCTTGTTCACCTAAATGACAGATAAAACTGAAACAGACTTGCTCACTCTCAGAACAGAACACTTGTTTTTGCTTCTTTTGTTTTTTCTGTCTCATTGTTTACTAAGAGAGAAACTCACGAAGCTGTCATACGATAACAGCTTGAAGGGAACAATTTCGTTTGGCTCTCAGTAACTGAGAATAAGCCACTGAGCAAATCGAGCTAAGTGTCTGCTCAAAGTGTCTTTTTTGTTGTGTTGAATATAGGTCGCCTACTTGTGTGCATGTGTTTTAAAAATGATATAAGGTGTAAAAGCCTATTTCCACTAAAGAAATGAAACATCATTTCTTGAAATGACAAGAAATGAAGGAAATTATAACATTTCTGCCATACGTTTCTCCATTTTCATTTCCTTTCATTTCGTGTCATTTCTTAAAAATGATGAAGTTCGCCCCGAGTGGATTTGGTATTTTTTCCGACATTCTGTCAGTGCCATTACTGTCATCGGAAAAACCAAAGTATCAGAGAGGTAAGTTATTTGTTTGTTTACGGATCCCTGGGAAAACCCGAAGAACCTGGATGAAGATCCAGTTGACTGCGAAGTTTTTTATGGAGGTATTCCACGCTCGTGAATGAGAGCATCAAGCGAGCAGCCATCTGGGTCGCGCCCTTAACTATCCAGCTTGGGATAAGCGAGCAACTTTCGTTAGATCAGGAACCGACATTGTAGCAGCCAAGAATTTAGCGCAGAAAAACTAACCAACAGCGTTCACCTCTTCAGGAAGATGAAGTGGCAGCTTCAAAGAAGAGGACGGAGGAGCTCAAGCACATGGGTGCCGCGCGGCTTGGAGCGCATGGAGAAGGCAAAAGCAGAAACTCAAAGAAAACTTCTTAAGAAATTACAAAGGATTAATAAATAACCAGTTCAATAGAGACACCGTAGATTAATTTTATGTATATGTGGCTGATGCATTAAAAAATTAAGTGAAATAAACATATTTTAGCTTTATTTTAACTTTGTTGTTGAGTCTTAAGGTACGATGTATGGCGCACCTTATTAATTCTGGAGGGTTATCAAAATCATTGGTGCCCTAGGATTGTGGACCTCATTTTTCGGCTCTACGATTGTCCAATCATTTGCTTATTCTGCGAAGGCGGGTCTTTTATTATCTAAAAGCAGCTTCCACTACTATTCTTGCCTTGGACAGGGCGTGGTTAAATGTTTTAAAATCTTTATTGAATTGAAGGTTCGTCTACCCAGCTTGCTCATTATTAAAGCAGAATTTATTTTAATAAATCCACAATAACAAATCATTCAGCCAAATAATAATCAACAAACTCAAAGCATCTGCTGTTTTTGTCTACGTGTCGTTGTGAATGTCAACAAAATGATGTTTTGTCAATGGAAACGAAAAAATGTTCCAGAAATGAAAATAATAGAAATGATGCTCAGTGGAAAGAGGCTCTTAAACTATTTGCCAACAAAATGAAAATTCAAAACGATCGGTACATATACAAATTCGAAAACTGGATCTCCATGTTGTGAGTTAGTAAAATTTAAATTAACCACCATTGTACACCGCCGATATCATATCGATGCTAACAATAACAAACCGATAAAAGCGAGTGGCCCGTCTCAAACAAGCTCAGTATCGACAAGTAAAATCAAGTATCGAAAAGTAAATGGCAAATAAGTAGCGAAAATAGGGATTAAATAATACGGCAGATTCCTGGACAATAAACTGAAGCTATTCTGTTTGGTGTTTGTGTTATTGGCCCCATGAGGTGGCATAGTCATATTTGAACCAAAAACGAATTTGACAAAACTGTACTTTGCCACTTAAGGTTGAAGCGGATTTTGTTTGAATGTGAACCATTTTATTGAAACCCGCAACACTTGTAACTAGTACAATAACACAATCATAATGTGGAATTAATCATTTGCAATTGACTCCCAAAATAGCATTTTCAAGTCTCGTCGCAACATCTATTTTGAGCGCTGTGAGCTTGCGCTTTACGGAAGCCTTAATGGCTTCTGATTTGGACAGCTCTTATCGGAGTCATCTTCAGGGGTGTGGGTCTTCATTGTGAACGGGGTCTAGAATTTCGCGAAATCCATCGCTTTCTAAAAGTTAAGACGGCCTGCCGTCAGTGGGAACCGCTTTCGCGACAGGCGCAGTTATGGCCTCGTATGATATTTTCCTTATCTGTTTAGTTTACAGACTTAAAGGCAAAAGACACTTTTGTCAGATTCTGAACAGAAAAAAAAGAAGTGGGCGTCGTGGAACACCCGGTACGAGCGAATCTCTTTACGAGGGATAATCATAATCTGATTTAATAATACAATACTGGCAAAACAATATAAAGTAGTTTTGTTTTTGTATTGTAAATGTAAGAGCAACGTAAGAGTGTTTGAAAATTATCGATGGTAGGCACAATTGATGGTCTTGAAAATGGTTAACAGTAAAAGTCGAACCTGACAAAAATCAAGGCTAAAGGCGCTAAAGGAGAAATCGTTCAAAACTGAACCGACTGATTAGACCGTGATGGCCAAACGGCTCCGGAGCATCGAATGACGATTCGTAAATGTAAAATCTGCTTCAAGGCGGCGGTTCAAAATACCGTATCGCTATCGTGATACTAGCAGACGCCTGGGCGACGCACAATTACGAGACTCGCGAATTTTGCATTTCAAAAATCAATTTTCGATTGTCGATTTTTTTGAGCATACATAAAGTGAACAAGTAAGGGCGCTGCAGTCGAGTTTCCCGACCACAAAATACCCTTTTCATTTGTTTTCATATATTTGTTTTAGAATTTTAAAGATGAATGTAACCGGTCTTTGTAACAAAATGTTATCCTAAATGTAGGCTACACTTTTTTCTAGTCCTGCCCAACAACTGGGGGGGTGCTCTTATAAGCTCAACTCTTTCGCTTATAACTCCGGTGATTTTTGTCCGATCTGATTGTACTTTTCAGAATAGATAGATATTGGTCCTAGCTTGATGTATACTAAACCACGAAACTCTAACTTGAAAATGGCGGATCTGACGGTTGTTTAGGTCTAGGATTTCTAGAGGAGGTCTAGCTTTTTTGGGGATAAAAGGGGGACGGGTGGGAATTTTTCAAATCTGAAACAAACTTGATCTGCGTACAGCATAAATCTACCTTCGTGCAAAAATTTGTGTCTCTATCTCTTATAGTCTCTGAGATCGACGCGTTCATACAGACAGACAGACGGACGGAAGGACAACTCGGCTGTTCATGCTGATCAAGAATATATATACTTTATGGGATCGGAAAATTTTCCTTCTCCCTGTTACATACATTCGCACAACTTCATTATCCCCCTTTTCCCATTTTCAATGGGAACAGGGAATAAAAACCGAGAACATTGGTGTCAATATGAGCACATTCGTTGTCAAAAACTATTCATGAACGGATTTTCTCACTTCAAGAAAAATTTCTTACTTCAATGAGTTAAAAGGTTCAGTTTTTGGGAACATTTTAAAATAAAAAAACAAGAAAGCTAAGCTTACTTCGTTTGTGCCGAGGTTTTTATATCCTTGCAAGTGCTCGCTTAAATATTTTCAAAAAATACTGATTTTCCCATTTTCCGACCGATTGTTCGTTTGGGAGCTATATGATATGATCCGATTTGGCAAAAAATTTTTAAAATTATACGAAAGCATGAGAAACAAACCAATGCCAAATTGCAGGATGCTACCATTAAAAACAAAAATGTTTTTCTAACTAAGACTGTTTTTCAAACCTATCTTTTGAATGGCAGCTATACCATGTTGTTGTCCGATTTTAATAAAACTTGGGAGAGATATAAAAAAACATAGAAAACCTACTGAAAATAAAAAAGTTTTTTTTACTAAAACTAGTTTTCCGACCGATTGTTCCTATGGGAGCTATGAGATATAGTCATCTGATCCGGTCGACTCCGACATATTAGTAGTATGCTGCAAAAAGAAGACTCTGAGAGACTAGTTCGCTTATAAACGGACAGACAGACAGACGGACGGACAAAGCTCAATCGACTCAGCTCATCACCCTGATCAAGAATCTATATAGTTTATGGGGTCGGAAATGAATATTTCTATGCGTTGCAAACTTCTGGACAAAATTATAATACCCTTTGCAAGGGTATAACAAAAATTTGAGGTCCAGGATCCAGTCCAGGACCAGATCCAAGTCCAGGTCCGATATCAGCTCCGAATCCGCAGAGACATCCGCCTTGTACAACACCCCACCTGCCTTAGTAAATTAAATTTAAAAAAAATGGAACGAGATTAAACATTATTTTTATTTTGTTTGTTGTTCTTCAAATCAAATCACGCGTAATTCACAACTTGATCTCTTGGCAGCCACTCTTCAATTAATATTTTTAGCAGAACATGTTGCCATTTCACTCACCCTCACTAACAAACGATTTTAACAAAAGCTTTTAAAAAGTGTTTACATCTCGCTTGCACTTATTTGTCAACATACAATAAGGGAGCTTTTACGGAAGAGCTTCAACGGACTTGCCGAAGTCAATCTTCACGGCTTGTCAGAGAGAGACAGACATATTTTTCTGTCGTACATATGCACGCACGCACTAAGTGAGCTCACACACAAACGTTCACAAATCCATACGCACAAAAAAAGATCTTTTGAGCAAGCGGTCTCTGCAAAACGGTTGACAAAAGACCGAGACAAAAAAAACAAAAGCAAATGTGTTTCTCTCCTCTCCCAACCGAACACAACTAGAGAGCGCGTTTAAAGGTTGCTTCCGTCCCTCTCTGTCAATGTGCCGCACGTAACCGTTTTTATACCCGTTACTCGTAGAGTAAAAAGGGTATACTAAAGTCGAGCAAATGTATGTAACAGGCAGAAGGAACCATCTCCGATATCATAAAGTATATATATTCTTCATCAGCATCAACAGCCGAGTCGATATAGCCATGTCCGTCTGTCCGTCCGTCCGTCCGTCTGTATGAACACCTAGATCTCGGAGACTAGAAGAGCTAGAGCAACCAAATTTTATACATAAGCTAGTATTGTCTGTAGGCAGATCAAGTTTGTTTCAAATTTTGGCCACGCCCCCTCCCGCCCCCGCAATAAAAAATATTGAATGACTCCCACAATTTTTAAGATATCGAGCTCAGATTTTGCAGTGTAGTCTATGTGGCCAATATCTACAATCTCACAAAGGATCGGATAATAAATGGCCGAGTTAAAAAAATGTTGCATACTTATCCGAGCTGAGCTGAGTAACGGGTATTTCGAAGTCGGGCAGGGCCGACTTTAACTTCTCGTTTTTTCTGACAACTGCAAAGAGAGGACCGGTTGTTGTGAACAAGATATATTTAACTAGGTAGGCGCACTTCCTCTCTCATGTATGCTTACAAAAGTACAAAAGAGAGCGAGAGCGAAAAATTTCGACAGCGGAGGTGCTTTGCTCACAACTGTTGTTCACAGACTGACGATTAAGCATACATCAAAGAGGGCTAGAGAGGAAGTGCGCCTACCTTCTATAATTGTATCATGGTTGTGAACTCTGTTCACATTTCGCCCAGAGTGATGATTGCGTTGCTCTTTTTATGAACCATCTCTTTAGACTTAAGTATAACTCTCTTAAAAATTTTTGTTTGTCCAATCGTAGATATAAGTTGTTGGTGTGTTTAATATTAATTCTGTCTTATATCTTAGGTGCGTATCTAATTCTAGGTTTCGATTTTTACTATAAATGCACAATATTTTAACTAATACACAGGCGAACAGTCATGCACTAATTAGGATACTATGCAAACAACAGAAAGGCTTAAAAGTTTGTCATATTAATGCTCAAAGTTTGACTAAAAAAAATGGACGAGTTTAGATACTTATTTGTTAGTTCAGATGTAGATGTAATATGTGTGTCTGAAACATGTTTTTTCTCTGATATGTGTGATGTTTTAGTTTCATGTAAAGGGTATTCTATCTTTCGCTCTGATCGTCAGGGCCATGCCGGGGGTGTGCAATATTTGTAAAAAACAAATTAAGAACTAAAGTTATATGCAACCAGGACGTTGGATGTGCAATAGAATACGTTTTTCTAGAGATTTGTGGCACCAAGAATAAGGCAAAAGTTTTAATTGGCTTTATATATCGCCCAAATCGAAATGTTAAATACTCTGATTTAGTATTGCTTATTTCTAGTCTGTCTATGCAATATAATGATATCATAATTACTAGAGATTTTAATAGTGACGTCCTAAAAGAAAAACACTTGACTAGTAGCTTGGAAGCTTTGGACTTACATCTTATTAATTTTGGTATACCGACACATTACTCAGGAAACTGCAATACACTCTTGGATTTGTTCTTTGTGAACCATCAGAATAGTGCTCTTTTGTTTGATCAAATATCCGTACCTGCCTTTTCAAAACATGACCTCATATTTCTTACATATAATATTTCTCTTGTTTATACTGGCAACCCAATTAGATATAGAGATTTTAAAAACATTGACTATGGCCTATTAGAAATTGAATGCAATAAATGTGACTGGGACAGATTGTTTCTTCTACCCAGTGTGGACGCGCAAGTAGAGCATCTTCAGTCCAACATTTCCTACCTATATAACACATTTGTACACCTCAAAAGTAAAATTATTAGGGCAAGGGGAAACCCTTGGTTCAGTGCTAGTCCGTGATCAAGCGAACAAAAAATGGAAGAGGTAAAAGACAGACTTTCTATATGCGCATTTTAAGAGCTCAAGAACGATTATCAACAAAATGATCTTTTCTGCTAAAAGCCAATATATGTGCAATAAATTTAATAGTGCAATTACAAATAGTCAATCGTGGAAAGAGATAAAAGTGTTGAGCATTGGAAAACAACAAGCTCCAAATAAATGTGATACGGATGTTAATGAACTAAATCAACGGTTTGTCCATTGTTACCAGCGATCCGTTTTTGAACTGTGTACCTGATAGACCCTGTGATGGTAGCTTTAGTTTTGCGTTTGTTAGCCAATGTGATGTCCTTCAAGCTATACTTAAGATAAAATCTAGTGCGACAAGCCTTGACGATATTAACCCCAAGTTTATAAAAATAATCCTGCCCAAAATCCTTAAACACGTTACATATGTAATGAATACAGTCCTCACTACCTCCACGTTTCCTGAAATGTGGAAAGCAGCGAAATTGTTTGGTTTCTCAAAAACTGCATCAATACTAATTAGATCTTTTGTAACTAACAGGCGCTAAGCTGTCGTATCCTCCCTCAGTATATCGTCATTGTTATCCATAACACGTGGTGTTCCTCAAGGCTCAGTTTTAGGTCCATTATTGTTTTCTGTGTATGTGAATGATCTCCCAAGTACCCTGTCTAAATGTAATGTCCATATGTATGCAGATGACGCCCAATTGTATATCATCGTCATCGTCCCTTATGTAAAATTAATGAATGTGTAGATATAACGAACTCTGAACTGAAATCAATTGCAGAATGGGCCAATAGAAATGGACTTGGATTAAATCCTTTAAAGTCTAAATGCCTTGTAATTTTTAAAAATGACATTGATAATAGGACCCTTGATAGCCTATATATTGGAGACAAGGAAATAGAATATGTTGAAAAGGCAACTAATTTAGGAATAATATTTAACCAGACTCTGAAGTGGACAGACCATATTAGTAAAGCAGTTGGTAAGACATACGGTTTACTTCGTCAACTATAGCACCTTGTACCTGAAAACCTCAGACTTCTAATAGCTAAAACATACCTAAAAGCGTCCCTATTTTATGGAGTCGAGCTTTTTGGACAAAGTAATGTTGAAAGTAAACAAAGACTAAAAGTTGTATTTAATGACGTTGCCAGGTATGTTTTTCAAAAAAGACGGACTGAAAGCATTTCTAATTATACCTATAAAATATACCATATTTTCCTTACTGACTTTGCAAGCTTAAGAGCATTAATATTACTACATAAAATAATAACCACTAACAAACCTGCCTAACTCTTCGAAAAATTAAATCTCTCTTTTGATAAGAGATAGTAATGTATTTAATATATGTGTAATTTAAATATTACATAAGAACAACTTAAACAAGAAAGAAAGTCGGTCAAACCCGACTATAACATACTCTGTACCAAGAAAATTATACTCTCAGCATAAATTTTGATGCTGCAGTAGCAGCGAACAGTCTTTTGATCATAACTCGAAAATCGTTCATCCGATCTATTCCTTTGGCGGATCGATAAGTTATCCTGCTAACTAAATATGTCCAGAAGGAACAAGCCATCTATCTTCAAAACTGTGGGAGATATAACGTTTTTTCTAAATTGCGGGGGCGGGAGGGGGCGTGGTCAAAATTGAAAATAAACTTGATCTGCCTGCAGACATAAGAAGCATATGTCCCATACATGTCAAACCTCTATCTCTTACCATCTCTGAGATCTGTGCGTTCATACGGACAGACAGACGGACGGACGGACAGACGGACATGACTCGGCTGTTGATGCTGATCAAGAATATATATACTTTATAGGGTCGGAGATGATTCCTTCTCGATGTTACATACTTTTGCACAAACTTATAATTCTCTGTGTACCTACGGTACAGAGTATAAAAAGCTGTTAGAATATGTCGCGACATTGTTGCTGTTATTATTACAGAGTCATGTGTTCAACTATCGATGAAAAGTCAATCGATAGTTAAATTTACGGCAACAGTGTTGGAAAATTTGCTTACAACCGACTAAAACAGTATGCAGAAATTTCAATTTTGCTGAAAAAAAGGTTGCATACATACGATATTTGCTTATAAGCGATTTGCATACAAGCAATTAAATTCTCGTATTAAATTTTGCGCATAATGCTCTCTAGTGTGGAATTTTTGCATATAAGCGGTATTGGCATACAAGCGGTTCGTCATATGAACAATATTAACTGTATTACAAATTAAATTATAATTATGTGTGACTGAAAAACAGAAGAAAAAAATAGCATATTTGGGTTGCATTTTGTTAAACCAATTGGTACGGATATGCATTTAATATCGTTATCAATATAATTATCGTGCATTTGTTAGGGAATCGTGCATGATTTATGAGAGGCGCAAAACTCTTAAAAATTACATCCGTGAATCATGCGTACACAGAATTATCTTTCATGAATCGTTCGTGACCATGTCAGAAAATGCGCTCACTCGTTCGTGCAAACTTTGCACGAAGTCTTCTGGTACAAATGCGCTGCACATTTGTCGGAACCGGCCGTATCGGATGACTCTAACTTATAGCTGCCATAGCACACTGGGCTGAATGGACAAATTTTTTTGGCATGAGTCGAATTTTTAATGATAATGTTTTATGGTTTGTCATTTATACACTGAAAAAAGAAATCAATCCGAAACGGTATTGAAAACAGGTTAATCCCGGATAGTCTTGATACGATCCCAAAAAAGATTGATGACACTCACAATTTATTTTTTTAATCCCATAAAACAGGATCATTTTAAGCCTGCTACGGGATTACCCTGATTTCAATAACATTTCGGATTGATTTCAGATTTTTATACCCGTTACTCGTAGAGTAAAAAGGGTATACTAAAGTCGTGCAAATGTATGTAACAGGCAGAAGGAAGCATCTCCGATATCATAAAGTATATATATTCTTCATCAGCATCAACAGCCGAGTCGATATAGCCATGTCCGTCTGTCCGTCCGTCCGTCCGTCCGTCCGTCCGTCCGTCCGTCTGTATGAACACCTAGATCTCAGAGACTAGAAGAGCTAGAGCAACCAAATTTTATACATAAGCTAGTATTGTCTGTAGGCAGATCAAGTTTGTTTCAAATTTTGGCCACGCCCCCTCCCGCCCCCGCAATAAAAAATATTGAATAACTCCCACAGTTTTTAAGATATCGAGCTCAGATTTTGCAGTGTAGTCTATGTGGCCAATATCTACAATCTCAAAAGGATCGGATAATAAATGGCCGAGTTAAAAAATGTTGCATACTTATCCGAGCTGAGCTGAGTAACAGGTATTTCGAAGTCGGGCAGGGCCGACTTTAACTTACGCTCTCGTTTTTTTCTGTTTTCTAAAAGAGAATACTTCAAATATAACAATTCCAAAAATTAAAGCTGTCGGAGGGCAATTGTTGACTTTTAACAGGCCTGCAAAGTCCGATGTTTGCTTGCCTGTTTGATTACATAAAAAGGAGGGAAAATGTAAGTCACCTTTGCTACAAGATTAAACCAATGAAATTATTAACATTAATTAAACCTGCAGTATAAAAAAAAAAAAAAACCAGTCACATTAATTGTTTTGTGATACGTCCTTAGTCTGAGAAAACTTACTCAAAACACATTTCCCCTGTGGACTTAAGACTAACTTTTGCCCGTTCTCCGACTTTTAAGATTAAACTCAGCCTAGGACGTATTTTCAATGTGAGGCAGATCACTAGTCGAGAAAAACTATAATTTTTAAGGGATTTTAAAACAAATTAACATGCAAAACGTAAGCTCAAAAACAAAAAATAGTATAAAACTAGCGAAAACTAATTAAAAATAAAATAAAAAATATTTTTGTTGTTATCAAAATCACCAAGTTTTAACTCTATGGCTGCATTTTTCGACTCTATGCCAAAAATTTGGCTTTTCAGCCTAATGTGCATACACAGAAAAAAAAATCCGAGATATCCGGGACTAAATCAATCCCAAACGATGTCAGAAGTCGGTCAATCCCGGATTTTCTCATTCCAAGTACGAACAGGATTGACTTGATCTCGGATTTTTCAATCCCGGAATCGAGATTGACTTACGCTCGAAATTCGTACTTGATTTGATCTGGAAATCGGCTTGGGGCAAGTTTGCCTAAGATTAAATTGAGCTCGATATTCGAACTACACTCAATCCAAAATAGGATTGCTTTAAAACTTGACCGAGATTCACTCAAGCTCGTTTTGATTCCAAAAAAGGTTCCCCCAAAAATTTAATCATAGATTTCGTATGTTTATACGCATCTATTAATTTTATAATAATTCAATCTTATATATACTTAGATCTAACATAGGTTCTTCCATTATTTAATGGATATAAGTGTAGGGGTGGGCTTACAAATTCAAGTAGGTTTTTTATATACATTTGTTCGATCAAGGAGCCAACTTCATAAGCACTAAAGTGGCTGTCATATAGTACTATTATTATTACTTATCATTAGATGTATTATTTTGAATAACTCAAAATTATTTGAATCTGTTGCCAAATAGTAGTTTGATTTATATCGAGTGCCCTTATATGTCAAATCGTCACGTATTGTGCAGCTTGTTAAATTAATCTCGCTTAATTCACTAATTTGGTAATTATAGTTCTCCTTAATTAAGTTTTCCGAAGTAAAATGATTACAATTGAAAGTAGGCTCAAGGCATTTTTCATAGGCAATCAAAAAATTGGAAAATTTAATTCCGCTTTTAATTGCAAGAGAATAAGGTGGATTTTTTCTTGACGTTATGCTATTGAAATACGTTTTTGCATCTTTGTGTTTTGCTTCAAAACGCATGCTCTAAACGTATTTCAAGGGTCCACAATTTCTAATTGCCGTAGCATAGTGTAAAAGAAAATGATGTTTTGGTTTTAAATTGCCAAATAGTTGTACATAACAGGTATGATGCTTGTTAACTAGTGTCCTAAAATATCCCAAGTCATCAAGACAATATTTGGATTTAAAAAGAAAGTGTATAATATCTAACAAAACGAGAAGGAGTTGCCAAGATTTATTACAAGGAGGTATTAAGTCTACAATCAATAATGGCAGAAAATGAACAAAACAGGCAATCTCGCTTGCCGTTATTTTCAAATTAAATGCTTTTAGTCGACCCAAGTCTAATGGAACAGAACAGTTACCGATTTCTGTTTCTCCATATGAAAATAGCTGTTTTCTGCTATTAATTGAGTTCAAGGAAATAACCTTTTTTTAATTAATGTCAACAGAATGTTGCAAACTTCGTAAATACACACTCCTTCGTAAATGTCATGCATTAGATCAAACGAAATGTTTTCAATCATATTATATTAAAATGTTGCAAATCGTCAAAAACGCAAGATGTTTTTATTCCAGTTTCCTTATAATTGTTTTCAAGTAAATCGGCCAAATAACTAGTCTTATTTCTTAAGCAATCACTTTGCTCGCAAACATCAAGTCGCATTTCAGACTTGGTCCTAGTACAAGCGCGACAGTACCTCTTTGAATTAAATGACTGGACGAAACCCAAAACGCTATTAACTGCTAAGTTGTCACCAACTATTAACCCTAAAATAAAATGTACCTTCCGTATTTCACCGTCTGTTTCAATGTCAATGCCAAGTTCTAGTTTTTTAAGTTCCTCTACAAGATGGTAAAAAGAATGCTCATTACCGCATTGTTTCAAGTCCGCTGTAGATATAAACGCTGCAGAAAGAAATAAGATATTTTGGCATCATAGGAAAATTTATGTAGCAGCCACAAATTGAGTAAGTATGACTGCCAAGAGGGTTGTTTATTTGAAAATCGTCAAAATAAATTACATAGTGAACAACTATGGCAGACTGAAACTCCTTTATTTTGTTTCTGAAAACATCTCCAATAGCAAAACTCGTCAAATTTTTATCAAGAAAACTTTCTTGAATATTTCTTAAAGTTTGGTCTAAAGGTTAGGTATTTGAAAGATTGATTTGAACATGAACTGTAACGGCATAATATAAATGTCATTTGACTAAGGTTCTAGTGTTGGATTTCCATGCACTACAATTTCCGTTATTATTTCATGAATTACGATAGACTTAAAGTCCACATACAAATTCAAGTTTTTCAAAGTTTTTATTAATTTGTGTTCTGTCCTTACATCTTAAAAAGGATTCTTACAAAAACTTAAAATATTATTTAAATCCTTATCAATTTCAGATTTATCAAATAGATTCTATATTGAAGCTGCAATAGATGTGCCTAAAGAGCATTTTGGACATCAATAACGTAGCTTCTAGGCATACAATTCTTGTCATATAAACTTAGAGATAAATCTAGCGCTTCTTTTTTTAAGATCATTAAGCTGACCCGAAACTGGTTTTCTGGGTGCAACATTTTGCGATTCTTCTGAGTTTAAAAATATTGTATTAGAAAAATCGACCGATCTAAAAGTATTGGGTTGATTACTGGCCAAAAAATAATCATTTAACTCAGTATCCTTATGCACTTTTTCTAAATGTCTTAGAAAAACTGAAAAGTCTCTGAAAATTTGGTTGCAATGCGATTGCATACATGTTATCGTTAAAGATTTTCTTGTTAAAAAATGACTGTTTTTTAAATGTGTAATCAATTCCATCGAACTAGAATATGATTTGCGACATCGGCTACAAATATACATTTTGCTACGTTTGAAAGAAAACTTAACGAATTCAAATTGAAAAGAAAATTAAGAATTACTTTAAAATGTTTAAAGCTGCCGTAACGTTCGACGATTTGCAGTCAAACTTAGTTTCAATATTATAAAAAAAAATTTTAAGAAATAGCCAAGCTTGTTCACTAGCCTTGGGATGTTTAAGGTATATCACATGAAAAGAACTAAACTTAAGTAGGTTATTGTCAAAAAAAAACCAAAAAGTTGTTACAGCTGTCTTCTTCTCCTACACAAATTAAACACGGCTGAATAGTCAGCCCTGATGAATAATATTTAGATACAATATCTTCTACACGTCGATCCACATCATTTAATGATGCAACCCGCAAGACCATGCTCTCCTGGGCGTCGGCAATTGTTGCTTTTTTGGTTTTTTTCCCGTTACCGTCCTTGAAACGAGCAAACGTGGGGAAAATCGAATTCAGAAGAAGAATAAACATGAGGTATTGAAAGTCGGAAAAAAATAATTTAATATGAATAGTTGAATACCAATTAATATTTTGTTACATACCTTCATTTTTGGAGGATTTTACTGCTGACAGCTGCTGTTTACAATATTCGTTCCTTATTTTTACTCCGTAATAGTCTATAATGTTAACCTTGAATTCATTCCATTTTGACATCAGCAAATGGCTTTTAAGTGGATGCAATAATTCGAAGTCAATTTCGATCTGCATGCGGACAATACTAGTGTACATACATAATTTGGTTGCTCTTTCTCTTCTAGTCTCTGAGATCTAGGAGTTCATACTGACAGACAGACCGACAGGGCTATATTGACTCGGCGGTTGATGCTGATCAAGAATATATATACTTTATGGGGTCGGAGATTCTTCCACCTCTTACATACATTCGCACGAATTAAGTTAACCCTCTTTATTCAACGAGAAACAGGTATAATATTGAGATTAATAGGATATTTTGGTTGAGAACTAGAGCTATCGAAAATAAAAAGTTATTCCTCTTAAAAACAATTTGGTAGCCGATCGACGCTTTGGGAGCTAATATAATTATCAGATCTGTAAGGAATCTTTATTTGTATACACTGCCTATTCAAATACTGATTCCTTGTATACACTGCCTATTCAAATTCTGATTCCTTTCCTTCCATTAAAGGAAAGACTAAAATCAAGACCTCTATAGATTTCTAAATCTTCAAAACTGAAACATTTTGTTACTTCTAATATTTTATATTGGCAACACTATATCATGTAAGGTTAAACACTTACCAAATCGCCAGCTTTTGCGTGTGATAGTTTTGACCAAGCCCTAAGGAAGTCAGAGATTTGTAACTGTAACAAATCCCGACGGCGCAATGCAAACGATTATTCCAGTTTTCGCAGACATCAGTCAAATCAGCGCAATCCTTATTCAAGCGAAATTTTATGGCTGCAGCAACCGATTCATCAGACTCAATAAAGTCTGAATTTGGTATATTTTGAGAGTTTTTATTATTCTCTCCCTTGCTGGAATCTGAGCAGCTGTCTTTCTTGAACCGTTTGGATCGAAAATGTTTGTACTCTGCGCTGGGATTACCGTTGCGTACTCGTGGGATAAAATAGTAATCCTTTGATGGTGTGACAGCGTAGATGACTCACTGGTGAGAATAAATTGGAATTTTTTTGAAACAGCCTGTCTGAGTAATCTCTACTGTCCATATGTGAAAAAATCTTTGTTGATTTCTGTTAATTATTGAATTATAATTAACCCGAACTCGAACCAGCCAGCATCCACTTTGACTTGAATCAAACCAGGTCGCTAAACCCACAGTCGTAATCCTTAAAAAATAAAAGAAAGAAACAAAATTTTAAATAAAATAAATTTTGAAGTGAATCAATCCAAAAATGAATCTTTTTATCCTTACCTGCACGGATGCTTCAGAGGGAAATATATGTAGTATTTCGTTTATCAATAAGGGAAAGTCCTGAATATGAATGGCAATGTCATTGGCAATTGCTTCTTCAACAATTATATTTATGACAGATTCTCTGTGATGGTCCAACAAGCTTTGATTTTTATGCGCATAATTTAGTATCGACTGTCCTTTAGAAGATGCTTTTAAAATGCTTTGCAGACTCTAAATAAACCAAAACTTATAAGTTAATAAAATTATTTAGCTCAAAACTTGGATTTACCTTGCTTAGCACTCTTCGGCCTGTGAACCCATTATCTTCTGAGAGCCAATTGTCGACTTTTGATTGTATTAATATGGTTTCATCATCAAAAAGATGTGTAATAGAAAAATTAAATAAAAATATTTTGAGGATTGAAGCAGCCTGTTATATATATTTGATATTGCTATATTGCGACAATAATTGTCCCTAATAATTGAAAGTGTCATTCCAGCCTACAAAATATAGTCGATTACTAAATGGAACAGACTAAAAAAATATTTACCTCTGTCCGTTTCCAAAGCAAAAGCTTTTCGCGAAATTCTATACGATGGCCAAGTGTTGGGATTGCTTCCTTTATATCTTCAGTTTTCATATATTGCAGTCGATCATACGTGACATTTGCAGCTTCAAAGAAATAAAAGTACTATTAGTTGAATTACTGACATACATTAAGAAGTTCAGTGCACCAATTCCTTTTATAAACTTAATATTAAATGTACATAAAGTCGTCGACATAAATGTTTATAACACACATTTTATTATAATCTCTTCTTTTTCAAAATTAAATAATTATTTATCTAAAAATGTTACATATATGTAAATGAGTTTGACAAAATATTTTTGACGACTACAGAACATTTTTTTTTCAATTTTTTTTTTTGCAGCCTACAAAAAAAATACATTATTTCTGTGCTAGTGCTTCAATCATAAAAATTCAAACTAATACAGTTTTTCCACGGTGAAGCAAACTTCATGAAGTTTTTCAAAAAGCTCTTGCTTGTAGCAAAGTCTTTCTTGCTTGCTTTCTGTACTTACCAATTCACACACCGACCACCGGTGACAATTAACTGGCCAGCTGACAATGAAGCAAGGGTGGTCTCGTCCTCAAAAGCTATCCCTTATTGCATTTTGGCAAATAAGTACGCGTGAGGAGTGAAGGCTTTTCAAGTGCATCTTGAGTGTGAGGGAAATGCCAACTTTTACAATAAGCACGGATAATAAAGGATTAAACGAGAGAGCCCTTTTACGTACATCAGACCCGACCAAATGGAGTAAATAGAAAAATATGTCAGTCTCTATGACATAGACTGGCCCGGCCCGATGAACATAATAATGGTATTCCTGAAAGTGATTTAGATTTGATTTTGATTAGATTTAGATTTCGCTGATCAGCTGTTCACAGCTGCTCCATACAAAATGTCAAGTGTGCCCAGAGTAAGTGAGGAATTGACGGTCATACTAATTGATTTTAAATAATCAACTTTGAATCTGATTAAGATTTGGTTTTGATTTGATTTCGTTTTGGTGTGACCTTATTTACATGGCGCGCTTGGTGCTCGTTTGAATTCTGCTATGATATCAAAATAGAGAACGTTTTAATAATTAAATAATCATTTATTTAATGCATATTAGAGTGCATACGAGACTCATTAAAGGGTGAAAGACCAGTGGCCTAATGTTGACAAAATCAAAAGAACTCTTAGTTATTAGAGCTTGTGCTTGACTGGGGCAAAGATGTTCGTGACGCCATATCTGCACAGTTCTCGTAAAATGTTGTACCTCTCAAATTCTTCCACCATTTTATCCTGCCTCTTAAACTTGAGTTCTGCCAAATAGCATACGTAACTTCAATTCACAATAAATAAATTGTGTACATACTAAAACTACATATTTTTGTTTCCTCTTGTTTTGCTTTCGCGCATGGGTTTGATTTGGCGCCATTTGTCAATCAGTAGTGTGGTCACACTGTCAGCGCTTCACGAAATCTAAATCAAATCAGTGCGCAAAAAGGGTCGTTCCCTTAACTGATTTAGATTTGCTTAAAAATAATCTAAATCAAATCTAAATCACTTTCAGGAATACCATTAATATGTATGTTTGTCTACACACAAGCATTTGCAGCTCTGAAAGTTGTCATCGCTAAGTTTTTGACAGAGTTGACATTGCCAGTACATACATATGTATATTCATATAGTTTTACTACGGCATGAAAGTGCTAAAGTTAGTAATTGGCAATGCATGCCGATCTATGTACATCAGGGGTGGGCAGCAGAATTTGAAAATTTGTGTGTTGAGTGAAATAACTGTGCGGGCTGACATCCCTGATGTACATGTTATGCACAAACGCAATGTGCATTGCCTGTTAGTACTTGTAAAATGTATGTACGTATGTCTGTACACCTTGCACAAGTCTAGGAACATTATTAGTCTAGAAACAACTTATGTATTGAATTAGAATTTGTTTGATTATCTTGATTATTTTTAAATCGTTATTAAATTTACAACATTTTTTGAAGGAAAATTAATCGGAAATTAATAATTTAATGCGCCTTTCGTTTAATATGTTGAAAGATGTGGAGAAGATTCTCTAGCGTGCTGCCGAGCAGTAATAATTTTGAGTCATTGGCAATTTTCCAAAACTCTTATATAGGGTTTTCGGCACTGGAAAATGACTTTTTTAGAAAACACAACAGTACGTGACAATCTAAATTTCCAATGTGATGAATAGACAGCGAATTTTGTATATTTTTAAACAGATTTTAATCAAAAATCCGATGTCTAGTGATGAATCTCATTTTTATTTAGTAAAAGACTTTTAATTTCATGTTGGACTGTCAATGTCTTAATGTCCTGCTTTAATGTTTTAGTGAGTTTGCTTTTAAGCTCGGAGTTCTTAAAGAATTTAACAAGCTGTTTTGTGCAATCTACCACTAGCATTGTTTGTGATTGTGCCTTATTGCGCCTGCCGGGCCATTTTGTGCATAGATTTAGGCCTGGGCCCGCACGATAAAAGCCCGAATGTGATTTTCATCTATATTTCGGACATTTCACTGTCACCCGAGTAGTAAAAGCAGGAGAGCATAATGTAAAGAGAGTGGCCAATCAATTTTGTACTCACTCGCGGTTTGTTTTCCCTTTCCCTTTCGTTTAGACATAGGACATCCGTACTAACTTCAATTACGAGTTAGGATTATTTGATATGGACATGGGACATCCGTTCTCTCTTCAATCTCGAGTCAGGATTATTTGAGTTTCAAGTACGGATACGAGATCGACATTAGCCTTTTCGGACTGATACAAGCTTTTCAGGATTGTTTCAAGCCATTCGAGCTTGTATCAAGCTCGATCTAGTACGACTCGAGCTTGAAATTTCAATCCGAAGGTCGAGATCAAATCAATCTTTATGAGCTTGATTTTATCTCGCCATTTTTTTTTTTTTGTGTAGGAGTGATCTGTCGAAGAACTAATTCGAGTGAACAAAGCTTTTCTGTTTTTAGTGCGAACGCCACCAAACTCCGTATTTACCAGTTTTCTAAGCTTCTCCATGATTCTGCCAAGTTTGGTACAAATCGGACACCTATATACATAGTATAGCTGTAATAGATAAGTAAGGTTAGAAAAATAGTCTTAGTTAGATAAACTTTTTTGTTTTCAATGCAAGCCTATTTAAAGTTGGCATACATTTACTGTGTTTTGATGCTGATCAAGTATATATACTCCTATACCAAAGGGGGTCGGAAATGCTTTTTTAATGCATTTTTGATGTACTCAGTGTACCTCCGGTACAGAGTATAAACGAGTGCGTAAGTTCGAGTCGACCCTGCTCAACTTCAATCTACCTTGAAAATCTATAAGAGTTTTTATAGATGTTGAGATTTAAAAGCAAAAGCTGATTTATTGATAAAATATACAAGCAATCTAGATGGTTTTGGAACCATCTTTCAAATGAACCTCATACTGAATTGCCTTATATTGTTTAGTTTGTTTCTGAATCTCAAAGCGTTCGTTCGTCTCGGAGAATAAATAATAATAAAAATAATTTTGGTACAAACTAAACAACCAACCGTTTATTTTACTAAGTTTAATAATAGACAACGAAATCAAATTAAACTAAGAACTTTTTCTTCAGCAAACTGACGACGAAAGATGAAGAAAGGGAAATACTGCTGCGCTCGATTTCAGTAGCTTAAGACAACTAACTTTAGTATACAACAATTTCTCCAAGCCTATCTTAAGCTAGGGTGGCGAAAGCGGGCGAATTCGTTCAGAGCAACAAGCAGAGAGAGTTACTTCGCTTCCGCTCCGCCCTAAACTATACTTACACCACACTATTTCAACTATCTTAAATTAATTAAATGACAAGCCATCTGCGTCAACACAGTTAATCAGTGGTATTTCTCTCTCTCTCTCGCTCTCTTTGATGCCAATATAGCAATACATGATGTTTTTGGATTTCTACACACATGCTTAAAGAGAAATAACTCCACTGAAAAAGTCGCATAGTTGTTTGGGATAGTTCATTTCAAAGCTAAGCAGTGGCACTTTTCGATAGTATAAAAAAAAAAGTCCAAACAATAGAATGGATTTCCCAATAAACTAGTCTAAAAAGGGTCCAAACAGGCACTTAAAGCTATTTTAAGTTCAAATTACTAACAATCTAGACGGAGTCGAGCTTTTCACAAGAAAATCATCTAGAATCATTACAAACCCTTTAATATGCTGGCAATAGTCTAATTTAGTTGCCTTGTGTTATTAAAGTGACCTGAAATTTAAATTAATATTTAGTTCGCTTCATGTTGTGAAGATCTAACGGTTTTTTACAAAAACCAACGAAAGTTTAAGTGCTTGCCTTGTCGCGCGCATTCAACTGAGGCCACTTTATACCTCCAACTAGCACTCGCCTTGAGTTCAGACCCCAGGGGCTTAAGAATGCTGCAGTAAGGGTACTTTTGGAGTCTAGCGTCTTCCTGCGATTAAGCTACAATTCAAGTAGCTATAATGACCGCAGCATTATTGATTCGTTTCAGAAGCAACATCTTTATATTTAGATTTCACAGTAAAAATAACTTATTTTCTGTAGCCAATTTGATGCGCCTTAGCATTAAATTCAACTGTTTAATGGTGTAGTTCGACAGAGTAATGCAACATGGAGGTACAATGGCTCCTACTGTGGCTGCTGCCGCTATTGCAGTGCATCTTGCCAGCATTTTGCAAAATCAACAGGACCCACATAAACAAAAGAACCCCCAAGAGATATCGGACTTGGGGGGAATGTGTACAAATACGGGCAACAACTTGGGAGGATGGCTACTTAAGGGGTTACATGGGTTTCGCGGCTTCAAAAAATTGTGGTTTTTTTTATTGTCTTATTAAATTCTACAACATCTCTAGAATATTGTCCTAAAATTTCATCGATCCGAGTAATAGTTTTGGAGATACACTCTGAATAAGTTGAGCGCTCCAGGGTATGAAGGAGCAGCTGCTCGTCTAGTTAGCTAATAAGTTGAAATCAGGGACTGTAATCCTTGAGTTCTGTTATAAAAATCGAAATTTAATGATAATTTGAGATTTTTATTCCATTATTTCCAAAAAAAATGATTAAATTTATTTAAAAAAAAAAGATAAGCAATTAATCATACTAAATATTACATAAACGCCGATAACGTGTTGCTCATAAGAAATTGTGGCAAGTTTGATGCATATCCTTAGTAAGTGACTTAATTCGAGCCAATGAAAAATATTTCCATGTTCGGAAACATACGAATATGCCAGAGAAGTTGACGAGATAAAATCTTCAAGTGAGACTCGTGGAGCACGGATTCGTCATAGATAGGAACAAAAAGATGCCCTGGACATTGCAGCTGCAGCAGGTTCTTTATATTATGGCCCAGGAATCGATGACTTCATGTAAGTTAGAAAAACAAATTCTAACCCGGTTTTATTGTTACTCAAAACTTTAAACGCGTTTTTCTCAAAACTGTGTTTTGAAAGTCCGTTGACAAGATTTCTGGAGAACTACTCAACCGATCTTGATGAAATTTTACACAGGTCTTCGAGATACAATTTGCCATGACTTGGACGAAGGATTTTTTTTTGTTCAAATACAACTATTTCCCCAAAAAAAAATACTCCGAAATTTTAGTCAATTTTTCGTTTTTTTCGTTAAAACCTCTGCCAAAAGTCCAATTTTCACTTTATTGTTTTTCCTTCGTCCAAGTTCTAGTTTAAAGTCTTAAGTAAAGACGTATATTTTGCATTTGCACTTCAGATGATCCTCCTAGAAGTTATGCTGTCAACGCGGATGCACCTTTTTCCCGAAGGCTCTCCGGAAATGACGTCACTAGGGCAGAGCTTTTGATATTTTGCTTCAAAAATTTCAGTGATTCCTCATTAAATGTGTATCCTTAAGACAATAAAAAGTTTGAACCAAATAAATCAGTTTTTATCAGGGATGCAAACCACTCGAAAATATGTACTGGTTCGGTTCAGTGGTTCGCAGAATTTCTGAACCGCCGGTTCGGTTCAGTACATGGTTTTTGGAGCTAACTGAACCGCGGTTTCGGTTCGGTTCAGTGGTTCACAAAGGCAAATAAAGAAATATTATAATTTCTGTAAAAATGTGACTATTCGAACACTTTTGAAATTTAATTCTTTTAGTCCATTTGAATATCTTTAAAATCTTTAGAAGAATGTGCATATTATTATGTCGGACTTTCAGAATTCGTCTATAAATTCCTAGAGGAATGCCCTTCGCAAAGAGAGAATGTCAGCTAGAAAAGAATACGTTCCATGCATCTTATATACCCTATTAATCATTTCATACGAAAAAAACTCTGCTGTCTAAGATTGAATTAAGGTAAAGAAGATTGAATTGAAAATATTGTCTACTAGAGGAAAAAGACATATTAATGACAGGAATATTAAGCGATAGGCGGGCCATTGCAGAAGACTTACAGTATTACAAAGTGTAAAATTTGTGTCAAGTCATCCTATGTAGAGGATCGAACGAAATGTATAAAAATTATCTTCGATTCAAATTCCCAAATTAATCAAAAACATTGGGGAAAGCGATTCCAGTTACAACTCGTGGTAAAGCTGAACCGAACCGAACCGTTTTCTTTTGTGGTTTTCGGTTCGGTTCAGCAATTCTGATAGGTAGCCGGTTCGGTTTGCGGTTCGGTTCACTAGCTGGAATATGCGGTTCGGTTCGGTTCAAAACCGGTTCGGTTCAGAACCGGTTTGCATCCCTGGTTTTTATACTAAAAAACAAGAAAGAAAGTCGGTCAAGCCCGACTATAACATACTCTGTACCAAGAAATTTTGTCTTTTGATCATAACTCGAAAACCGTTCATCCGATCTTCTTCATTCCTTTGGCGGATCGATAAGTTATTCTAATAACTAAATATGTCCAGAAGGAACACGCCATCTATCTTAAAAACTGTGGGAGATATGACGTTTTTTCTAAATTGCGGGGGCGGGAGGGGGCGTGGCCAAAATTGAAAATAAACTTGATCTGCCTGCAGACATAAGAAGCATATGTCCCATACACGTCAAACCTCTATCTCTTACCATCTCTGAGATCTGTGCGTTCATACGGACAGACAGACGGACAGACGGACATGGCTATATCGACTCGGCTGTTAATGCTGATCAAGAATATATATACTTTATGTGGTCGGAGATGCTTCCTTCTGGATGTTACATACTTTTGCACAAACTTATAATACTCTATGTACCTACGGTACAGAGTATAAAAATTATTGAAAATATGCCGTTTTTTTCCCCTACGAAACCCATGTAACCCCTTAAAATTCAAAATAATGACGATGGTAGCCCCATTTGTGGTGCAGCGTACTACGCACCCATATTGGCAATCACATCCGCCAACTGTATTCATCCTCATCGATACAGCAATAACTTGAGTGTGGAGATCACAGCCAGGTTAAATGCAACCGATAGCTTTTTTGGACTAATCGATACTGTCTACACACCGGAAGGACTCCAACATTTAAAGCAAAACATGTACATCGCTTTGGTGAGGTTAGACAAGCCCATTCACGGCAAGCTAACCGAGTTCATTAATCTCTGTTCGAGACAGTTTCCGGACAATGCAAAAATGAGGGCCTTTGCATTGGGATTTGACAGTATGAACATACAACAGCCAAGCTTTGATCCTAGATCCGCCTTGGTGCCTGTCGAAAACATCAACCAATGCCGGGAGAAGTACAAGGGAGTATACTCGCTGAGCGACACTGTTTTCTGTGTGACCCGTCCCACCAACAGCAAGCTTTGTCTTTACGATGGTGGCTGTCCCTTGACAGGGCAACTATGCGGCATTGTCTCTATTGGACCACTTTGCCAGGACACCAGTCGACCCGGCATATATACGAATATCAATGCAGTGTCAAAGTGGATACGGGAAATTGAGAAGGGCGTAAATAATGGCAACCTACCCCGCCGCTAGTGCAAGCGATATTTCTGTATAGATACACCGAAAAAAAAATTATTCCGAAACGGGATTGAAAACAGGGTGATCCCGGATATTCTTGAACCGACCCCGGAAAAGATTGATTTCATTCCCACTTTTTTTTTAATCCCTAAAAACAGGATCACTTTAATTTTTAATCCCGATATCGGTTTTTTTTTTCTGTTCAATTTTCAATATTATTTACAATTAGGTGCACTGGGAAAAAGCAAAAGGTGGTGCGATTTTAATCAATCCTATCAATGTCATAAGCCACAAGTAATTTGGCAAAATGATAAATTTTGGGGAACTTTAAGATAAACTTTTTTAATTAGATTTAAATATGAAAAAATAAACAAGGGGGAAAACATCGATTTTGCACTCAGAAAAAAATACCATCAAAATTTACCGAATTCATTCATCATTCGTTAGCGAATGTAGAGTATTCTCGCATTTGCGATTTTAGACCCCGCTGATTGATCTTCATCAACGTTTCGGTGTTTCGTTGGTAAGATGTATCTGTATCAAGCACTTTGAAAATGATTCGGCCGTAACGCCATTAGTACGTCTGATGACAGTCAAAGATTTACTGAAGAAGCAAATCCGCAAGGAAACGATAGATCGCAGCCGTTGACAAGAGCATTAGGAAAGACATGGATATATTTATGGCAAGGCAATCAACAGGCAAAATGCTCTGAATAATGCTTTCGTTGCTTGAAAAGAATTCTGGGCCCTGCTTTATAAAATTCATAAAATTGGCCAGATGCAGTTTTGTAGTTAGGGGGGTTTAAGGGATTTAAAGACTGCAAAATTTTAGCTTAAAAGCTTCAAAACTGAGAGACTTGTTTGCGTAGAAACAGACGGACAGACCGACAGATAGACGGACAGACAGCCGGGCAGACAGACGGACGGACAAAGGTCAATGGACTCAGCTCGTCACTCTGATCAAGAATATATTAGTTTATTGGGTCAGATATGAATTTTTCTATGCGTTGCAAGCTTCTGGGCAAAATTATAATACACTTTGCAAGGGTATAAAAACGAGAGCGTAAGTTAAAGTCGGCCCTGCCTGACTTCGAAATACCCGTTACTCAGGGCAATTAGTGTTTAACAACCTCATGAGGCTCAGATAAGTATGCAACGTTTATTTAACTCTGCCATTTATTATCCGATCTTTATGAATATTTGTGAGATTGTAGATATTGGCCAAAAATTGATATGTCCATATTTTAAAAAATGTAGGAGTTCAACTTTTTTTTTATTGCGGGGGCGGGAGGGGGCGTTGCCAAAATTTTAAACAAACTTGATCTGCGCGTAGACAATACCAGTCTACATTTAAAATTTGGTAGCTCTAGCTCTTCTTGTCTCTGCGATCTAGGTGTTCATACAGACGGACATGGCTATATCGACTCGACTTTTGATGCTGATCAAGAATATATATATTTACTTCATGGGGTCAGAGATGCTTCCTTCTGCCTGTTTTTACTCTTCGAGTAACGGGTATAATGCAGTCCATATTGTTTTAAATCTTTATTTCAACTTTCGCGCCACAATTAAGAGCTTATTTGGCAGCGGAGTAATAAAAGCACATCATAAAAGATAGAAGTCAATCTGTACATAGAAAACTCAGTTGACGAGTCGCGGATTCAGCAAATCATGAAAACCCGACAAAACGTAAACGGATTGTGGAAAGACAGAGAAATCGTACGAATGTATATGTTGAAAGCACCAACTTTAATCAATTTTTGGAAGTCTTCATTATGAATCTTGGTGAACGGTTTACCAATCATGAACATATTTAAGAAGGATTTTCGGAGCTCTTCAAGAATAATTCAAGCGATATTGACCATGAGGACAATAAATTTGTCAAAACTTTTTAATTCTACCATAAGTATTTATATAATGGGCCACCTGAGCTTATGCGGAAAAAATATTTAAGGCCCAAGAGAATAAGTATATTAGCCACACTGCCAATGGAAAACTTTCTAGTTCAAAGCGTATTAAAATGATTCAACAAACCACCATAAAAGAGGTAGGTTCCTCACATCCTTCTGAATTCACGCTTATTAATTACACATGATTTTGTATTTCTTAGATAGAAATTAATTATGTTTTAAAGAAAAAAAAATGTTCTAAAATTTACAGTACAAATTTACACATCCCCCATTTCGAAAAGCTATCTACGCCACTGGCCAGATGCAAAGTCAATTAGTTCCAGGCGGGGAGGGAGATACAGAGTATGTTATAGTCGGGCTGGACCGACTTTCTCACTTGTTTGAGAATGCAGTCAGTAAGGAGTGCGGAATGAAATACGAACAAATGCTATTAGATTAGTAGAAAATGTATTTGATGTCCGAGAAACTTGAATTTTAAATATAGTATTATTTACACTTTAAGTTATTTTTACAAAAAAATTTCATGACCATAGCGATTAGCTTTCCTTATATTTTCTGAAACCTTCCTTAATTCCGCTTGAATCGATTTTCGCCAGCTCCCTTTTGATTTTTAAGATCAAGTAATTGATGTTTTAGGGCTTATATCTTTTGCTGAAGACCGTTCTTTCAAATTGGCCCAACATTTTTCGATTTTTCGATGACCCTCCATTAGGAGGGTTTTGGGACTTGGGTACATATTGTATATTTAATACATCAAGTGCCTCTAGTGTTATTTTGGCATAGTGAGCAGATGCTAAATCGGGCCAAAAGACCGTATAAATTGTCTCTCTTTGCTTTTCAGAAACTGTAGGCACGGTTTTTTTTTACATTTCATTACTCCCATGTCTGTAATATATTTTTTTACAGTTTTGTCGCTCACATTATAGCTCTTGGCCAGCGCATGATATGATTTGGCTGTGCGTCCCACAATTTCAGCCTTTAATTTGGCTTTTACTTCAGAACGCTGTGAGCTGCATTTTTTTCCGGAGCCAGGTTTTCTCTCCATATTTTTTCCACTCTTTACATCCGATATTACTTTATGAATAAAAGTTTTCTTGAATCCCATAGCCGAAAAATAATGAAATATTTCATTCTTTGTCTGCTTTGGGTTTTTGTTGCAATATCTGCAAATTAAATTTCGACGCTCTGCTGCATTCAACGCCATGGTCACTTCTGAGCGTTATCCAGAAAGCTAATCTTTGGTGTAATACATGCTGGAATAGTACCGTTACTTCTTCAATAATTTGTTTTGTGCTCGTCTTTCTGGAAAGCTTGTCAGAACCTTTAGAAAAATGTTCATATTTTATTCCGCACACCTTAACACAAGTAAAACAAGTAAGGGCGCTGCAGTCGACTGTCACGACTACACAATAACCTGTTCATTGGTTTTCGTTTATTTGTTTTTGAATTTTTGAATTTGAATGTAACCGGTTTTGTAACAGCTATTAAAGGCATGGACCCAAAAAAACAGTTATGGAAAACATAAAAATTATTTTCCCGATGAAAAAGAGGGTGCCAAACTTCATAATTTTAAATTGCTAGAGCATTGAAGCAATACATTTTTACTCGCCATTTTTTCCCCAAAAAATTTTTAATTGTTATCTTAAATTTAAAATAACAATTAATTTAAATTTTTACAAAAAATTTGTATACAATTTTTGTTAAAACATTTTAATTTAATAACAAGAAAGAAAGTCGGTCAAGCTCTACTATAACATACTCTGTACCAACGAAATTATACGCTCAGCATAAATTTTGATGCTACAATAGCAGCTGAAAGTAGCGCTACTACTACTCTGCAGCAGCGAACAGGCTTTTGATCATAACTTGACAACCGTTCGATCGTCATCATTTCTTTGGCGAATCGAAAAGTCATCCTGATTACTAAATATGGTCAGAAGGAACGAACCATTTATATTTAAAACTGTGGGAGATATGACGTTTTTCTAAATTGCGGGGTCGGGAGGGGGCGTGGACAAATTGAAAATAAACTTGATCTGCCTGCAGACATAAGAAACATATGCCCCATACATGTCAATACTCTATCTCTTACCATCTCTGAGATCTGTGCGTTCATACGGACAGACAGACGGACATGACGAACATGACTCGGCTGTTGATGCTGATCAAGAATATATGTACTTTATAGGGTCGGAGATGCTTCCTTCTGGCTGTTACATACTTTTGCGCAAACTCAAAATACTCTATGTACCTACGGTACGGAGTATAACACAGTACGACACTAAAAAAATCCCAGGATGAGACCCTTAAATTATGATAGAAGGCACTTCTGTAAGCATCGCCTCATACCCAGTTTTTCATCTGTACCCTAGGTTCGCGTTCTATGGGTACTTTTGTAGTAGCAACACAAAGCGACAACAATTTTAACTTACTTACTTATAGTTCAGACCAAAAATCTACAAAATTCAGCAAACACAGACAGGGACACTAGGAACGTAATTTTAAACAATCGAGTTTATCGTACAATTCGTCAAGGTACCTCCAGAAGGTGTCAAACACAAGTTCTTAAATATCTTTAAAACCGCACGGTAGATTTTTATTAAAAACTAAATTTATGATGGCACAATGGGCTAGTGCACGTCCCTAAAAGATGGTACTCGTCGGCCAAAAACCGCGAGATGGAGTACCCTTTTAAGATTCACCCACGAACGTCTCCATGTAAGTCATAAAGTAGATCCCAAAATAGACCAAACTGCGTTTACAGTTTCTCCAACATTGCCTTGGTTTGCGGGCTATGGTTATTTTTGTACAAGCAACTGCCTTAGAACAACATTGGCCATTTAGGGTATAGCAGCTCAAATAAAATTATGCCATTAATCTTATAGGGAACCTGCTGCATTGCAAGCAAGAAAATGGAACAAATGCACTATAAAATGCCGTTAATGGACTAACCGCGATACACAAAGATGCTTCGAACTTAAGTTTTTAAATGCTGATATCTGGTAATGAAGATATTTACCCATTTGATTAATTGCATAATTTTTGGGAGCAGTTAATACCCTAAATGGTCAATGTTGCCGTAAGTCAATTGCTAGTACAAAAATGCTCGTAGTCAGCGCAAAAATGCTTCGTAAGAAAATCTGAAAAAGCAGTTCGGTCTATTTTTTATTATTTAGTCTAGTTAATGGCCCATATTGCGTGGTTCATGGGTAGATCTTTAAACGGTACTCCATCTCGCGGTTTTTTGGTTGAGGAGCAACATCTCTTAGGCCCACGAAATAGCCCACTATGCCATCATAAACTTAGTTTTTTAGAAAACTCTACCGTGCGCTTTTAAAGATATGCAAGAATTTAGGTTTGACTCCTTCTGGAGGTATCTTAACCAATTGTACGAATAACGCGATTTTTTCAAATTACGTTCCCATTGACCCTGACTGTGTTTGCTGAATTTTGTAGATTTAAGTCTTGAACCATTAACTTTTAAGTTAAAATTGTTGTCGCTTTGTGTTGCTAATACAAAAGTACCCATAGAACGCGAACCTAGGGTACAGTTGAAAAACTGGGAATGAGGCGATGCTTACAGAAGACCCTCTTATCAGAATTTAAGGGTCTCATCACGGGATTTTTCCAAAAGTTTGATTTTGTCGTACTGTGTAATAACATAAGCGCAAGAAAATTACGATCCGAATTATTTTCTCGGGATGAGAAGAGAAGAACAAGCGGTTGTGGTGGAACCATACGAACAAAGGTCACAGCAATTTATTCTTCCTGAAAAGTGGGTGGGACGATATTGAAGCGCAAAATGGGACGGTAAGTAAATTATTTAAGCTTTCAAAAACTTGAGCACTTATGACTCCATCCCCTTAAGGCCGCTGTTCTATTTTTACAATAGGCTCGTAAGCTTTAAAAAATGCAATCTATAAGCTATTGATATAATTACTCAAATTTGTTATGCTAAAAACCGTACAACTTTCAAATGGTACAAAATGGTCACTCTTAAATGAAATCAGCCTCAAAGCTGATTCGTTTAATCAAAAGGAATGACCCCCACATTCCTCCACATTTTGTATGAAGCAGTCGTGAGAAGATGATGCACGAAGTCCAAAGCAAATCGCAAGCAACAGCAAGTCATTTTTAGGAATATCACTATTGTGTTTAAGAGACTCTTAAATGTTGTCGGTACCTAAGAGCTAATGGCCCAGCGCTTGTTTTCGCATTGTCTACATAGCATCTACACGGAAAATAAATGTGGTCATGTAATGTATTTCTTGTGTAACATTACAGTACTTAATACAAGAGTACTAATGTAAAAGAGATCTACATACTGACAAGGTAAGCTGCAATGGTAGGTAGATAAAATGTAGAGTTGTTTTGGGACGGACAGTTCTGTAACACATATGACAGGCAACATTCAGTGATGATTTTGGGGAAGGAAAAAGCTAATGGACTTATCAAATATTTATTCTATATTTTCAAGAATATTAATAATTTTGGTCCAATTTTTTTGGGACGGCCACAATGGCAATCAATATAAGATATTTATGTGACATCTGGTAATCATACAAGTAATTATTGTGTCTGAATTATGAGCACTAGCTAATTGAGTCTGATTATTTACTTCTTCATTTATTTACCATGCGATTTATGCGTCTTAAAAACTACATCCGAACTAGGTTTAGTTAGGGCCTCGGCAAGCAGGTAACTAACTAATGATCGTGCAACTTGGTAACAGAACAATAAAATATAAGTTCCCATTTAGACGTGATTCTACAAATGTGTGCAATGGAGCAGTAATAATGCCTTGCGCGTGGCTTATAGACTTAAACAATGACTTAAACTTAGACTTAAACCATGACTCAATCTAATTTCTTACCCAGTAGAGTTTCAATTGTTGTCAAAAATGTAACACTGAAACTGAAAATTTTTTTTAAAAAAAGTTCTTGGACTGAGAACATTGTACTACAAGTGAGAATAACCGTTTATGGCCTCTTTTTGCCAAATGTCGGTTTTTTCCCCTTTTGCAGCGAACAATGTGAGACCAGAGTAGCTGATTTACCGATCGGCGTTCCCGTCGTCCTTTACTCTATCTATCTCTTCCCTCAGCTAGGCACCACGTTTTTCTAAAATAGTTTGACCAATTTGCAATGTTGTTTTCAATTAAAGATAAAATAAGAATCCAACAAGCTATGACATGACAAAAACTTTTTTAATAGGCGCTGTTTCTCTCAGTGTCTAAGAGGCATTAACGTTGATAATTAACTATCTCTGTTAATTAATTAATAGTCTTAAAATTACCATACTTTTATACTTAATAAGCAAAATGCTTCTCCACTCTTCTAACATTAATTGGCCTTTGTTAACATGGCTTCAAAGCAACAGCAAATACAACAAATAATTTCATTTGCATACACAGTACCTGTTTCTGAAATTACAAATTCAACTCTTTTGTGTTCACTATCCGCACTCTTCTAACGCATGACACCAAATTCAAAAACGCGCGCCACTAAACAGCTGACGCTGCTGGCAGAGCGAAAAGTCGGCGCAGCATTCTGTGCCTCTATGCCACTCGTTTCCGTATGTCACAACGTAAGTGTCTTTCCTGGCTGTCTGACGTGAGGGCAGAGCTGCGGCGAAAACAATTCAAAAAGAAAAATCTTGTTAAAAACGTTGACTGGCTTCAGCAACAAAAAAAGCTTATTAATCGAAACGAACCGCGACGGGTAAAAAACAAAAGAGAATCGCAGAGCAACTAAGAAATTGTCTTCCTTTTTGGCTTCGGGCCACAAGAAGAAAGTGCGCAAATATAAATTGCAAGCAAAAACACGGAAGCAAAGCAATAAAAAGGAGGTAGCAGCTACAAATACATCGCCAGACGGGGCGCAATTGTTGTATTATTTATGTTCGGTTGGAAAGTTCTTTTGTGCAAGAAATTGTCTATATAAAAATAAATTACTTGAAAAAAATACTGAAGAGGAATCTCGCGCGCGCTCTCTCTCTCTCCCACACACACACAAAACGACGAATCAGCCGCAGCAGCAGAACATAAAGCAACACTTCTTGGGCCATTCGAGAGAAGAGAGTCGCTGTGCCAGTCTCAGCGGTGTTGTTGTTCAAGCATTTAATGCCCACGGCCAAGTCAAAAAATGGATTATAAATTCATTGTTTTCAATGCTGCGCGCGATAATAACCTGGCACAATTGAAGGTGAGTTTCCTCCACCCCCGCCCCCCTGGCCCTAGTACTACATGTTGGAAGTGGATGCGTGGGAGGGCGTGCAGCTTCAAATTGTTGCAGGCAGAGTGGGAGACAAAAAATCTAATCTCAGCTGCTTCTGCTGTTGCTGAGTAGAGAGCCACAGCCTTGTGACTAATCAATAAAATTCTCACACAAATACACTGAAACTCACACCTAGCCACTCTCTCTCTCTCTCTGCTAAGCCGTACACGCGCATGTTCTCCGTTCAGTGTTGGGCCAGCTAAATTGGTGATAAGCAAATGAAAAAGAAATAGCCAAAAATCCTTTAGATACATGTGTAAATGGGCAAGCAATATAATATATAATATTCAAAGTGGAAGCAGCTAAATCTCCTGGTGCGAATATGCCATTTACATTCAAACCAGGGCTGCAATCCAGGTTGAACCCTGAATACCGACATGTATTACATACATTGTGAATCGAGCCTTAACCGAATCAAGTGTGATAATTGAATCTAACCCTCCCCCAAACCAAAAATATTAGTTCGGTTTAACAAAAATTACTCATAAGCAACCGGTCTGTCCGTATGGGGGCACAGATCTCGGATCTCGCCTTATATAGAACAAATTTTTGTACCTGCAGGCAGATCAAGTTTACTTTTAGTTTTATTTATCGATTCGCCAAAGGAATGGTGAATATCGGATTGTTGAGTTATACAAACTTTGGGAGGTACAGAGTATGTTATGGTCGGGCTTGAACGACTTTATTACTTGTCTTTACTGATTTATTTAAAACATATAAATATAGTATTTGTATAGCTGTATTTTCACTTGTCTAGATCTCTGTCTGGGAAAATATACCTCAGCTTACTGTGAAGTGGCTGGCAACACACTCATAAGAGAACTTATGCAGCTTCTCATTTTGTGCTTCTCAGATTAACTTACACTTATCTGATTTCTCATTTGATAAACTTTTAATTTATATAAGACAAGTGAAAATACAGCTCTATCATAATATTCATTTCTGTTGTTGTATTTAAACTTTTGACCCTATTTACAATCAACGTTTTAACATTATTAAGGATTCAACAATTTGTCGATATACTTATTTCTTGATTGACACAATCGTTTCGGAAACTATATATTCAAAAAAGTTTTCGTTTAAATAATTTTGAAATGATTTTCAAGTCAAGCATTATAAACCAGGGACCGTAATCATTTTGAGTTCCATTACAAAATTCAAACTTTAATGATTATTTTTTATTTGTATTTTATAACTCTAAAAATAATGATTAAATTTGATCTTTAAAATAAAACTCAGAAACAAAGATTATATATATTACTCAAACGTCGATTACTACAAGTTTATAGGGAATTGTGACAAGTTTGATGCATATCCCTAGTAAGTGAATCAATTCGAACCAATAAAGCCCTGTTTTGAAAAAATTAATGACTATTTTTAATCTGTACTCATTTTTCTCAAAAAATAATCATTATCGATTGAGCAATAAAAAATAAATAAAACAAGAAAGAAAGTCGGTCAAGCACGACTATAACATACTCTGTACCAACGAAATTATACGCTCAGCATACATTTTGATGCTGCAGTAGTAGCTAAAAGCAGCGCTGCTATTGCGATGCAGCAGCCAACAGTCTTTTGATCATATCTCGACAACCGTTTAAGGGGCGCCGAAGGGGCATAACCAAGATTGAAAATAAACTTAATCTGCCTG
Organism: Lordiphosa fenestrarum; assembly: GCA_035044985.1. Taxonomy (NCBI): domain Eukaryota; kingdom Metazoa; phylum Arthropoda; class Insecta; order Diptera; family Drosophilidae; genus Lordiphosa; species Lordiphosa fenestrarum. Next base: position 40,884 of record JAWNNO010003396.1, read on the forward strand.
CAGAAAGAAGAAGTTTTTCTCGCATACACGTCAAACCTCTATCTCTTACCATCTCTGAGATCTGTGCATTCATACGGACAGACAGACGGTCTGACGGACATATCGACTCGGCTGTTGATGCTGATCATATATATATAGTTTATGGGATCGAAAATGCTTTTTTCTGGCTGTTACATACTTTTGCAAGAATTATGAATTTTTCGAAGAAATTAAAAATTTTACTTAATACGCTTGTTAACTAGTGAAATTTTCTGAACCAAACCTTATTAAAAACAGAACTTATCCAGTTAGGGTTAAGGTCTATAATAAACATAGAAGGCTCGTTCCATGGTTCTGTTCGATAGACTTAAAAAAAACTCTGAGGGGTTTGGTTCTGGCCCGTACAAGTCGGTGGCTTATCAAATTATTTTTGCTGTATATCTCATCTTCTACATTTACATTTTGGCTAAGATCAAAACAAAGATAATGGAGAATTAAGAACTGAAGATTCGCAACACATACACATACAGGGTGCGCCATCTAAAGTGTCGGTATGGCAACACTGAATAAATATAAAAACAAACAACCGATTGCTATATGTTGATCTTGTTCCTTTAATTTGGTCCTGTACAATTTATTTCGACTACTTTTTGAACACAACATCAATCAAGTGGCCGCCTTTATTGGCCACAACAAAATGTGCCCTTTTTGCGGCATTTTCCATCACTTTTTCGAGCGTCTCAGTCGATAAAGTGGCGATTTCGGCACGAATGTTGGCCTTAAGCTCTTCAATGGTCTGTGGATCGCTGGCGTAAACCTTGCTTTTTAAATAGCCCCACAAAAAGAATCTGGGGCGGTCAAATCTGGAGATCTGGGTGGACAGTCAATATCGCCTCTTTTTGATACCAGGCGTCCAGGGAATTTCCGCTGCAATAAGTCGATTGTTTGATTTGCAGTGTGGCACGGAAACATAGCATACATGCATAACAACACATTAGAATGTCATGATTTGGGAAAGGTTTTTTGTCTTAACAAAATAAGACAAAGCCAAAGCTTATTGCCTTTCAAACCACTTTCATAAAAACAAATCTAAATAAATTAGCTGGTGTTTTCGAAACGTTTGCGGAAACTATCAGCTTCCAGTAACTTCACATGATTTACTGAGTAAAACGTGACCTGAAAATGTGGTACGACTACTTGAAAAATTATTCAAAATCAAAATAAATTATAAACAAGAAACCTTAGGACACAACATCGTTCCCAAAAGCATGAGGGAATATAACAAATAATATTAATGGAAATTAATTATGCGATTTTTATGTTAATATTAAATTAAGTAAAGCGAATGCTTTTTCGCTTAACTTTTGCGGAAGAAAAAATAAAACTGGCTTGAAATATAATGTATTGCCACTCTTATTAAGCCGGTCTCTCAACAGACTTAAGTGACGGACTCCAAAACAAACCAACAAATTTATTCGGATTGATTGTAAAGAACATTTAAGGAGCTGACAACCTTAAGCGACTGAAATCTTATTTTTCCAATCGCATTGATTTGAAGAGGGAAAAGGCTAAATGGCCAACACTAAGGTTATCTGCTCAGCTCAAGCTCTGTTCTCAAAACAATAACAAATACAAGTACTCACGCGTTACATACATACACTCTTGTTTGTCTGCTTGGCTGTTTGTGGGCGTTCGGGGTTGGCTCGTTGGCTAGCTGGCAAAGCTTGCTGCGATTGCACTCGCTCTTTGCATAACAAAGTTCTTAAGCTTTGACGGACGCTTTGAGGCTTGACATTGGCACAAAAAACGCAAATAAGTATGAACTAAAAAATGCAATTTGCTCTCAATACTCTGCAGATTTGTTTGGCCTCTGTGTGGATTGGGTACAACTATTTTTAGTTCATATGACATTTTCAACAAATTATTTCAGACCTGGAAATTAGTACAGTTCCAGTTACAGTCGTACTGGCTTAAGAAACCCGATAGACTTACTTGAAATGATCTTACGATACTTCGCCACAATAGCTTAGAATGGTACATAAGATATATGTACTGAATAAATACTCTAAGAGTATCAGTTTTTCTTATCCCATAGATTCCCCTTCGCTGCGCTAGTTGATCAATTTGGTGAGGCCCATAGCAGACAATCAGTCACTTAGCCCTAACAAATACCAAGCAAACATAAGCGCCTAGTAAAACGTTTTTATCAATTTTACTAATTAGTTTTTAGTTATTTTTTTCTTCGTATTTAGGCCACGATGTGGTTGAACACGTTAATATCAGCAGAGGCAAAATTAACAGCTAATATCACGTCGCATTTGCTTCCGCCATTCGTTCGGTCAGTTCGTCAAGTTCGTGAGTTGGTTGACTTCGCTGTTCGAAACGTTGCCTCCAACAACAGCGGCAGCCACAACGCCCACCAGCCAACGCACTTGGCTTATTATTATTTTTGGAGAACAAAGGCCATTGGTTTGTACCTTCCTTTTGCTGTCGTCATTCAGTGCTGACATCCTTGAAAACGTTCAATCACACAGCGGTCAGAAGGCTCGCTTGGCTCCATTTCTGGTTTTGTTGAATCCAACTTCCTGACTGGGGCTCGGCCCTGGAAATGTGTCATTTATGGCGAATGCAATAAAAATTTAAATTCGTGCCGAAGGGGGTTGAGAGGGACTCCTAAAATAGCCCCTTATGCTGGGGTAGTCGGTTTTACTGGCTATCTGTGTACTTCTTGCTCCATATGGAGAGTTTCAACAAGCAAGCTACTCTGTTCGAGCATGCCCCACGGTTCTAGCCACATTGCCAAACTGGTTTGCTTTTGCTCTGAGACTGGTTCGTGTTTCGAGTTGTTTATGTTTGTTCCAAAAATAAATAACCCAAACACCTTACTACCACAAGTGTACATACATACGTATGAGAAGAGAGATCGCCAAGTCTATCCAATTGCCACTTAAAGTTTCAATTATTTGTTGTGTGCTACGTGATCTGGGCTAGATCAATTGATTGATGGGGCCCATGATGTGTGTGTGTTTGTGTAGGGAGGAAGAGAATTTCTAAACTAGAATGGCAGAATTCAATAGATCATGCTTAAGATAATCAACAAAGAAGGTCGACTATGTAAATGGGTTTTACAAGAAGCAGGGGTGCAAACCACTCAGTAGTTGGGACTTGAAAGCTTAAACCACCGGTTTGGGTCAAAAAACGGGTTTGGGAGTTGAAAAACTTCAGTTTCGGTACCCACATTTATTTACCTCGAAATTCAGTGGAAATGGCCAATTGTTTTTCCTTAGAATTTCCTAAGTTTTTTTAATATCTTAATATCACAACTATTTCTTATGTAGGATATGCAGGCGGCTTTCTTTAGTTGTAGGAATGTAACAGACCTCGAAGTATGTGTCTGTAAAGATCACAACAACCATGGTATACACGAAAGCGAATTTCCTGATAACCCCGAGAAAGTTGGTCTAAGTGCGAAATATACTGAATAGTGTGAGGAGCTAGTAATAGAAAACATACTCAATTCAATATAAACTTTCGAACTAATATATTTTAGTGGTAGAGGTTTGGTTCGGTAACGGGTTGCATCTCTGAAAATTTGACACTAAACTTTTTTCAAGCATGAATAATTTATCAGAGCATATTTAGTATTCCTACAGAAAGATCAAAAGAGATAAAAAAAAAGTTTAAGGACTGAAAATCACTTATCACATTATTATAAAGAAACAATTGAATTGAACTAATAATAGGTAGGTAGGTAGTTCCGGCTGACCCCAGATGGGGTCACACATAGACCTTAGGGTCCTTAATGAGGCCGGGTGATTATTTGGGTACGTTTGTCTTAGAAGTCCAGGAGGATTCTTGTCGTTTTGGCAAATGCCAATAACTGTTTTGGGGGTCTCTTGGCCGCTTCCTCCAAAGAAGAGAACCGTGGGGTGTGCAGAATTTGTAGTCTTGTCGTGGCAATTGCTGGGCAGCTGCAAATTAGATGTTCTAGAGTTTCTGCGACTCCAGGTTCCATACATTTCCTGCAGGTGTCCTCTGTTGTTATGCCTAGCTTTATCGCATGAGCGGCTGCTAGGCAGTGTCCCGTTAGTATGCCAATGAGCAGTCTACAGTCTCTTCTCTGGAGCTGTAGCAGATAGTGCGTAAGTTTTTTGTCTCTTGTCTTGCACATAGTTTTAGAGATTCTGCATCCGCTGGTGTTTTCCCACCTTACCTCCGCTTCTTTCTCTGCTATCTCTTCCATCTTGCTATGAAGCGTCTGTATGGAGATAGGTATGTTTAGTGTTTCTTCTTGGCCGAGTACGACTCCGGCTTTTGCAAGACTGTCTGCCATCTCGTTTCCATCGATGCCCCGGTGGCTGGGAATCCAGTAGATTTGCACCTTTCTGGAGATGCTGAGGGAATCTAGCGCTTCCCTGCTCGCCAGGACACTTCTGGAGTTGATGGAGTGTCCTTGCATTGCCTTGATTGCCGCTTGGCTGTCCACGTAGATATTTATTTGGTTGTATGGAGCGTGAATTTCCGCCAACTCCGCTGCTTTCCTTATTGCGAAGACTTCCGCCTGGAATATGGTGCAGTGGTTTGGCAGTTTGTATGAGAGCTTTATTTCTGGCTCTGCACAGTATACGGCGGCTCCGACTCCTAGGTCCATCTTTGAGCCGTCTGTAAAGAGATGCGTTGCTTCTTGGGCCAGTCCTGTACGCCAGTCTTCTGGTCCCAATAGTGCAGATGTGCATATTGGGTTGATCTTTGGGATAATGTAGTCCGTGCTACTATTGATCTCTCTACCAACTATGCTGTGTCCATAGCTTTGTAGCGCCATGGTGCCTGTCGCACATAGACGTTGGGCGGTCTTTTGTGCCAGAAGGCGTGCTTGGATGTCCAGAGGGTTGACACCTAAGATGTGTTCTAATGCTTTGGTTGGAGTGGACCTCAGCGCCCCCGTAATACAGACCAGTGCCTGTCGCTGGGTCTTCTCCATCAGCTTTAGGTATGTGGTTTTCTCCGTGGCCTGCCACCATACCAGTATGCCGTGTAGCAGGATCGGTCGTATTACTGAAATGAAAAGCCAGTGCATCAGACTTGGTGATAGGCCCCAAGTGCTACTCAGCATCTTCTGGGATGCATATAGTGCGTTGGTCGCCTTCTTCACTCTTTCTTCCACATTCGCCTTCCATGAAAGTTTACTATCGATTACTGCTCCAAGGTATTTGACGTTATTCTTTGGTGTTAGTGTTATTCCATTTATCTTTGGTGGAATCCATGGCGGTACCTTGTATCTCTTGGTAAAGAGAATGAGGTCCGTCTTCTCCGCATTAATACTAAGTCCGGCTTCTGTGGCCCATTTTAGTATCTCTTTGAGTGTAGAGTCCATGATTGAGCTGAGAGTCGATGGACATTTTCCGATGATAATTATGCATATGTCGTCGGCATATGCAGTTATCTTGGGTGCTTTCCTGCGAAATTTTGTTAGCAGTTCGTTAACCACAAGATTCCATAGAAGGGGTGACAGTACTCCGCCTTGAGGCGTGCCGCCGTGTGCCTCCTTCGTCATGGTTGTGGTACCCCACTCGGCTTGTACTCTTCTGCACCTCAGCAGGCTGTATATCCACGAGTCCAAAGCCTTATGTATTGATACAGCTCTTAGGCTTTCGCTAATAATATAAGTCAATCTTAAATTTACTTATAACCAATTTTTGGCAACACTGTTTTTGGCAGCTCAGCTGATTTCGTGTTACATGTTACTGTCAAACATGTTCGGTTTGGTATATAATTTAACCATGAATATATTAAATTTTATTATTAAAATTTTTCCATTTTATGAAATCTAATGACTAAATTTCGCTTCGATTTAAATCAGACACGCAAACATAGATTGCGGGCAGAGGAAAACACTGCAGCTGTATCCGCCAGTGTTGTTAATGACCTTGAACTATCGATTCGGCGCCTTTCGCAGCAATTGGGCCTCTGTTACTCAACTACGTGGAACATTTTGCTGGAAGGATTTGGGTATAAAACCGTTTAAAATAAAGCTGGTCCAAGAATTAAAGCCGAACAACGTTGAGCAACGGGTAACTTTTGGTGAATAAACGCTGACAAAGTTGGGTGAAGATCCACTTTTTTATCGGAAAATTGTGATTAGCTACGAAGCTTATTTCTGAATGGATACGTCAACATTTACATGAAATCAACTTTAAACATTTAATTACATAGATCGTTTTATTAAATCAAGAAAAGATTTTATACACTTTTCATCATTGTCTCCATTTTTATACTTTGTACCGTAGGTACATAGAGTACATTAACTTTGTGCAAAAGTATGTAACAGCCAGAAAAACGCATCTCCGACCCCATAAAGTATATATATTCTTGATCAGCATCAACAGCTGCAATAGCAGCGCTGCTTTCAGCTGCTACTGCAACATCAAAATTTATGCTGAGCGTATAATTTCGTTGGTACAGAGTATGTTATAGTCGGGCTTGATCGACTTTCTTGCTTGTTTTTTTATAACCTTGCAGAGGGTATTTTGAAATTCTCCAGATGTTTGTAACGCATAGAAGAAAGCATTTCCGACCACATAAAGTATATATATTCTTGATCAGCATGACGAGCTGAGTCGATATAGCCATTTCCGTCTATCTGTCTGTCCGTCTGTTTCTATGCTATCTCCTCCGTCAGTTTTAAAGCTATTGCCACCAAACTTTGCACGAAGTCTTCTGTTCCAAATACGCTGCACATTTGTCGGAACCGGCCGGATCGGGTGACTATAACATATAGCTGCCATAGGAACGATCGTTCGAAAAACTAGTTCTAGTGAGAAAACCTTTTTGGTTTTTTATGCAATCGTCTCCAAACTCCGTAATTATGCCAAATTTGGTCGAAATCGGACATCTATATGGTATAGCTGTCATACAAAAGTAGAGTCAGAAAAGTAGTCTTGTTGTCCTTCAATTTAGTTAAAAACGTGCTGCAAGGGTATACAAACTTCGGCCGAGCCGAAGTTAACTTTCCTATATTTTTCTATTATATTTTGACGAAGCTTTGTGTGCTTCTTAACGTACCAAAGTTGACAGGCTTTGAAGAACTTTGACCTAATCGGAGTGTCGAGGGCGGGTTTTTAGTCAACCAAAAGGTGGTGGGTGTCGATATCTGTCTCATCGGCCTTCTCCAGAATTTATCGTAATGTGAATATCTAGTCTGTGGTGGATTTGCCAGGACTAAAGTCACACTAATAAGGTCCAATCAGATCTCTCATTCTCTGCTTTAGATACCCAGCACAATCTCTCACATAAACTAACTAACAACAGTAAATTAAAAGACTATCTGGCTCATAGCAGATATCTACGATAAGCGATACTTGTTTCACTCACCTTCTGGGAAAACTTCAAGAAGTTTGCTATCGACTTATTCGGTCCCTGACATCTAAAAGACCATTCCCACAATCTGTTGACATAGCTGATAAAACTCACTACGTCTACACGCAGGAGATGACAGATAAATTCCCCAGATAATGCTTTGTAAGTGGCGTTTCAGCTACAAACTTTTATCTACAATAATATTTACGATCGAGAAGGCATTCCTCCGCACATTCTGATGGGCATTCATCTTCGATTGTTGGTTTAGTTAATCGTGCGACGAACTTGGCAAGCCGTGACGACGTAGCACACAAAACAAATGAACAGAAACATACATATGTATATAAGTGTGTTTGTATTTGCGTATTTGTACGAAAATATATCATTGGACAGTAGCTCACCGTACACCTCATCTACCTCGTAAATAGTTACTATGTACGATAAAAGAAAAACTGCGAGAAGGAATTGTTCCTTGTCGAACATATTTGATAGAGCTAAGAATTTTTAGTGAAATAAACTACTTTTTTCCAACATTAATTTAAATTTCTCATATATATAAAAAGGGTATCTCGTTATATTCTTATCAAACCATTTAATATCACGTAAATGAATGTAAATCGACTACGACTAAATTTGGCAATGTAGCAAACTGCCTTTTTGAAACCAAAACAGCAATAGTACATTTAGAAGATAAAACGCTATCATTATACAAACACAAACTCATGCAGTTCGAACTCCGCTCAACTCTTCATTTTTGGACTCTAGGTTTCAATTGCTTGTTATCTGGGTGGCTGTTAATTGCCCTTCCCTGTGTTCTGTTTCTGCTTCTCCACTATCTTCTTCTTCATTTGTGTACTCAATATCGTTGAGTTCTTGCAGAGCTCAACGAACGACAACAACAGAAAATTGAAGTCAAAGCAAACCAGACGCCGAGCAAGATTGGCTCTGACCTTACATCTACACTCAAGCCAACGCACACACACACACAATCACACGCACACCACCGTAAAACTAATAATCAAGAAGCAGTTAAATGGCAAACAAGTAGAAAAAGCAGCAGGTCCGAGCTCTGCAACTCACTTCAAATTTCGCGTTTAGAGGTTGCTCCGAGGCGGCTCTGCAAAAACACCAAAGAATCAACCTCAACCTCAAAAACAGCTGTTGACCAACAGCTCACTTTTGCATGTACTCGTACATAACAGCCTGATTTTCTAATTATTTTGAATGTTATGCATTGCAAATGTTTTGAAATCGTTGGACGAGTGCTTACATACATTTGTGCTGGTGGCTGGGTCTTTACTTTGTTTGATTGAAGTGTTTAAGGTGTTGAATCTGCTGCTTTTTAATTAAACAAGTGTAGGGTGGTATTTTGTAAAGTTTATTTTTTTGCGCAATAGAGATCTTAGGCAATTCTTAAATTAGCCTATTACATCCACAAGGTCACATCTCAGTGGGATCAAAAGGAATTTAAATAACAGCTAGTTCTGTTGACATGACCACTTCACTACTAATGAGGATTAACTAATAAGTTCTCGATGCTTTCAGTTACGGCACTAGAAAACTAATATACCAAAGCGTTAGAGACTGGTTCGACGCGCATCTGCTTTTGAGATGTGTTCACTCAAAAAAATGTTGGGTGATGAGATTGGGCACAGTGGCCTGGAAGCGAATTGGGGGCTGTTGTCTTTTTATACTCTGTACCGGAAGATTAAAGAGTATAATAAGTTTGTGCAAAAGAATGTAACAGCCAGAAGGACGCATCTCCGACTCCATAAACTATATATACTCTTGATCAGCATCAACAGCCGAGTCGATATAGCCATGTCCGTCTGACTGTCCGTATGAACGCACAGATCTCAGAGATGGTAAGAGATAGAGGTTTGACGTGTATGGGTCATATGCTTCTTATGTCTGCAGGCAGATCAAGTTTATTTTCAATTTTGGCCACGCCCCCTCCCGCCCCCGCAATTTATCATATCTCCCACAGTTTTGAAGATAGATGGCTTGTTTCTTCTGTACATATTTAGTTATTAGAATAACTTATCGATCCGCCAAAGGAATGAAGAAGATCGGATGAACGGTTTTCGAGTTATGATCAAAAGACAAATTTTCTTGGTACAGAGTATGTTATAGTCGGGCTTGACCGACTTTCTTTCTTGTTAAATCTAAGAAATTGATTCTTAAATATCCTTAATGAAAAATAACTCTATATGATTGAAATATTATTAGAATAAATTCAATAAACTTGATCGGGCTTCTTATACAACCGCGTTTCTTTAGTTTTTGTAGATTTCAGTGCTAAGTCCATTGCACGCGCTCAAAAATTATATTGGAAATTCTCTATCCCAACCCAAATAGATTAATTTGCAAAAATTTCCAACTCAACTCAGTTTCATTATCTTCTCTTATCATACTTAATAATACTATAGTTACCGAGCCAACGTGATGATTCTGTGTGTTATTCTGGTCTCGAAACTCTCCTGGGAGAGAAATTCTCAGAATAGACCGAAAATACATTCGGGCAGTCCCCACCTCTCAACCGTATATTATTTATTGGTTATAAACAGCTGTCGTCAAACCAATCCTCTCTGGTACCAAAATAAAACCCATCCAAACAACCTCCATAAGGTTGAAAAACCAGCCTGCCTGGCTATCTCAGGATCTCTGCGATTTACCCCCAGGCAGCCGTCGACTTAATTCTGCTCCTGAAATCAGAAGACTCCGGGAACTGAAACTTCTTCAAGTATCTACATCAAAACACAACCATATCCTGCTGGAAGTAGGAATATCTTTTGAGGCAAAAAAAAGTGATTGCAGTATACCAGCTCACTAATAGAAACGACAACTTTAGAACCTATTTTTCGATGAGATCATAGAGAGCAAGGAATTAAAATCAGGAAAAATTAGCTTACCATTTACACTGATTGTTCGAATATGGAAAGACGGAAACAGTCGTTTTTTTTTCGTAGAACTAACAACAGAGCTCTCTGGTGGATATTTTTCCCGACAGAGCCTAATGCAGTCTGTCAAGGGACTAAATTAATTCCAAGAAAGAGGCCGCTATTTAACCGCTTACATCAAACGCCACAAAAAGCAACCTAGTCCGCATCGCAGTGACTACTTTGAACCAGATGCAGCAACACAAGCTGTCACTCAGCAAAAAAGTCCTAATTTACAAGGCTATTCTGGCTCCGGTATGGAGGCACGGCCTACAAATTTATGGAATCGCGGCGAAGTCTCACCTGGCAAATGTTAGAGTGGTCCAAGCGAAAATCCTTAGGCGCATTACGGGAGCTGAGTGGTACCTGAGAACCAGGGATATTGAAAAGGACCTTGGAGTTCCTATGGTTGGAGACGTTTTAAATAAGCAATATTCCTGGACAAGCTGTAACACCACCCCAACAAATTGGCCAATTACTTGTTAAGAAGACGCAGGATCCAAGGTGTACGTCAAAGGAGAAGGTTAAAGAGGGTATTACCCAAGGATCTCAGCTCACGGCGACTCTAGCAGAACACCATTCACACCAAATTCTCACACTTTCTTACATTAAAACACGTATACATTATCGGTAAGCCCAAATGGACACTGCCAAGTACTGTTAATACCGAATACTTCACACTAGTATAAGCGGCCAAAAATGGTAGCAGAAGTCCAGTTAATAAATGACACTTTTCTAACAAAAAACAAGAAAGAAAGTCGGTCAAGCCCGACTATAACATACTCTGTACCAAGAAACAGTCTTTTGATCATAACTCGAAAACCGTTCATCCGATCTTCTCCATTCTTTTGGCGGATGTTACATACTTTTGCACAAACTTATAATACTCTATGTACTCATAATACTCAACACATATTCAGTTTCGCCTGGGTACCTGTCCACGCATCGGACAAGTACACAAGGATCGGTCCAGCGCTGCTAAAGGCACAAGCGGTAACGGACATACAAAGACCCCTGCAGCACATTACGACGGAACTACTATCGAAAATCAGAACTAGGGCAGAACGACAAAGGACAATGGCACCTGATGCTTCCAAAATACTCATCCAAAAGAACTTCCCAACTCCGACGCTTTAGCAAGAACAAGATTAGAACTATGATAAGGGCGCTGCACCATAGGTTACCTTGCTTATGACTTCTGAAGTAGTTGTGGGAATGAGGAAGCATCCAACACCTCTTTTTCGCCAATTCTAGTCAGAATCTATCAGGTCTATTTTGTTCCTTCTCATGAAATATCTAATATAGTTTCCACTTTCAACCTCTTAACCTTTGCCAATGTGACTTAAATCATAAAAAAAAACAATAACAACACTTGTGGGTTTCCTGTATTAGTCAGTCTTCCATAATTCCCCCTCTTAAATGTAGAACCCCCCACGAGTAACAGAATGACTCAGTAACGAATGCATGCAGCAGAGAATTGCGTCTCTAGGCAGATATTTCGCGAAAAATCAATTTTAAATGTTTCCATTTCAGCGAAAACAAAATTTCACTTCCCAAAAATGTAATTTGTTTTTTTCTGGCTCGCTTGTTGCGCAAATTGTGCAAATGTGAAAACAAAACAGTGAGTGAGAACGACAACACAAACCAGACGCAAGTCAACACTTTTACATTTCTCATATTTGTTCGCCATCAAACATCAAATCTGAATCTGAGGAAAGAGTGTGAGTAGCGCTGTGAGACCTTGCAAAAATGTACCGCTATGTAAAATGTCAGTCGAACGGCCTAAGCCCGGCTATTAAATGCCGATTAAAAAAACATGCTCGTTTCCGTGTAATAAACAATCAGCAACTTTCCTTTGTTGGTGTGTGGATTGTTAGTTGGCTGTTATTTTTCCTCAGTTTGTCCGTGCACACGCATAATTTATTATAATTTTGACATTGAACGAGTTCAATGTCGATATGCAGTAGCCGAATGTCTCGACTGTTACTTGGATACGCGCGCTGACCATGTTCGGACTCGACATTCATATCAGCCAGCCAAGCTGCCAAGCTCAATTATTTGGTTTATTTGTTAGCTAAACTGGCTCGACTGCAGTCCACTCAAGGGTGTAAAGTTGACTGACAAGGGGGCTTTTGAGGTCAACGGTGCATTTAACGGAGCAAAGTGGAAAATGCAGCAAACATCGAGCAGCATTCGTTCGGAAGGGTTAACAACTCAATTGTGGCAGGGTCAAGGTCAGGGGCAGGACGGGCGTGATTGGTGGAGCTGATGTGGAAAATTACAAACATAATTAAGAAAAGGCATGCAGGCAGCAGCGGGGTACTCGTGGGAGAGCATAGATAGCCAAAGGAATTCAACTATATTTCATGGGCTTTCTTCATCGTTCGTTGAATACAACTCTTTGACGGTTTTAATCGTTGCTAACTTCTAACAAAAA
>JAWNNO010003400.1:0-16160 GCA_035044985.1 Lordiphosa fenestrarum
TGCCTCCCAAATGAGCTTAATGAGCTAAATGGAAAGGCGCTCGCATCGAGACTGCAGGAAATAAACAAAATCTTGTAAAAATTAAGAGCTTACACTGGGGCCTTCCTATTAAGATATTTGTTTATTTGAGATTATTATGCAACAGCCCGCACAGTGGTTGGTTTCGATTTTGTTTGCCATTCTATTAAATCGAAGAATCCACCAATTTAAAAGCAATAAAATTCCAATTGACAGAACAATTTTCAACCAAGTCAAGACGCCACGGAAATCCAACAACGAGTTGACATTGTTAGATTGGCTGGTTTCCCATTCAAGTGAAATGAAAACCGCATAAAAATCTGGAAAAGTGAGTAATAATAGCAAAGATTAAGTTGCACTGCATGGGCGACCGCACAACGTAGCGACCACTGTGCTGCAGCCAATGGCATTTTCTCATTTTCCAATAGTTGTTGTTGTCTTTAACCCATTTCTTGTGTCTTGCCAAAGCTCCCGCTCAGCAAATTGTAAGTTCTTTTTCAAATAAATTAAACAGTCTATGCATGCATAGGCGTCTCATGGAGTGCGTGCCAGCGAGCGAGTGTGAGCGCTATTTTTTTGTTCAGCTTCCACGTTTCGAAAACAAAATAGCAACATCAAAAAGTTTTTCAGTTTGCTTGTTGCTTTACACGCGTGCGGTTCGCTATTGCTCTACCAAAACCACCGAGCTCGTGTGTTCGGGTGTGTCGATACTAACGCGTCTGTGTCTGTGTGTGTGCGTATAGTTGTATCTTAGAAATCACAAAAGGTAGAATTTTTGAAATTCTGCAGCTATTTGTGGACAGCTGTGCAAACTTAGTGACATACACGGCGTATACGTAACATCCGTATAGGCATGAAGGACCCCTCAATTTGGTCGTCTTGCATGAAATTTGAAAATTTCAAGGATTATAAATATTTTTATGCATCTTTTCTTGGCAACTGTGAACGTGAATCACCTGCGGCAGTGAAACGAATCGAATTGAAATGCATTTGATAAACAAGCAGAGAAACAAAACAAAATAAGCCATTTCGGCTTCCCTCGCCCAATTAGAAACATAAACAAAGCCAAAACATAAATTTTGTTTTACAGGTGTTGCCAACGTTGATGTGGGATTTTTATTATGCTTTGTGGTATTCTCATGCTTCCTAGTAATGAAAGTTGTAGACAACTAAAGTAGCACAGGGCCAGGCTGGCTGCTTGCCTTAAATGACAACGGGTCCATGGGATATTTTAGTTAAAGCAAATCTTTTTCGACTTAAAGAAATTCTTAGACTCCATTTACATTTGCTAGGTTTTGAAATTTTTCAAAATTTCACAATGAACTTGAAGGAGCAGCTTGGTTAAGTAAAGCCTGCTCAAAAACAATCAAACTGTATTAAGTACTTTGAAGGTACGACATTTCAAAAGCTCGTTGTCTTAAGCACATAGAGCAATCTGCTCCATGGAAGTTAGAAAAATTAAAATAGAGACAAATATTAAATTAGTAGTCAACTGCTCCAAATTTGCCATTTATGAAAAGCTTTTTACGATTAGCGGATATAAACAATTCTAGCGAGCATTCAATAATTCTGGCCTGAAAATCGAGCTGGAGAAATAACAAGGTATGGCACTTTGATCTTTAAAAAGTAAAACATCAATGAAACATCGATGTATTTTGCAAATTTGAAGAGTCTTTAGAAAGCACTTAAAGGCTGTTTTCTAGAACGCATGAAAATAAATTTTTATCTCGAGCTTCCCATGTTTAGAACCACTTTTAACATGTTTTGAAATCTAATTGAGAGACTACAAATAAGACTACTGTTTATAAAAATTCAGATTTCCATTTAAGATTTTCAACCAATCAAAAAACAATAAGGTACAAAGCTCTACAAAAGATGAATTTGGTTGCCTGTATTCCTTTTCTATTAAATTCTTTAAATTTGAACAGCTAAGATTTTTGGGCAAATAATTTTGAAAAGTATTTGTTATTTGCTCCTCTGAAATACCGTCAGCCAAAATAGATTTTGGATAGATGAGAACCTATATAATATGTAGGACGCAACCCGGACTATCTTTATGAATTTTTTTATAAGGTTTGAAGATTACTATCCTTACTTCCTAGTGTGACAAGGGCTACCTTATATATTAATAATTAGTCACTACAGAACAGCAGAAACATTGGCAAAAGTATAAACCTTCTTATGCCTTAAGTTGAGCAGGTATCAGAAAACCATGAAATATCAAATGGTATCTGCCGAACGAAGTGCTGTATTTTTGTATTTGCTTTGTGTTAACATGGAAATTGCTTAAATGAAATCAAACTTTAGTTTTAACATAATTTTTAGTTTTTTCAAATTGTTTATCGAACCAAGATCCGCATATCGGTATCGAAAAAAACCTATCGGATTACAAATACAGCTTTATCATTTGAAAGGAGCGTACTATTTCCAAGATACATGCTCCCATATAATGATAAGTCAAATTGTCTCTCATGATACCGTATCCCTGGAGTTCAGCAGACAGCTTAGTGAAAATGTATGATTAATCAGAGAGCAAGTTTTTCTGCTGAACGGGGCCATTGTTTCTATATATTTGTATTGTTTGATTGATTGTTAACATTTTTTTTTGCATAAATTAATTGGTTTAGCACTAAAAACTGCATAAGCTTTTCCCCAAATGGCTCGGCTTTAATCCACAAACGAACTGATAATTTATTTTGGATGCTTTGCTTTAAGTTCTAGACGATGTGCTGAAACATAACTTGTCACATACGTAGCTTGGCTCCTTTGTAAATATAGATCTGTGTAAGAGCAGTATGTTTTGAAAGTACGTCCAACATTTCCAATTTAGTTCATAGTTTTGCTTGGCTCAACATGGTTTATGTTCTCTTCTTAACATTCTTCAACATTCTTCTTTAACATCTGGCGATATTATTAAACATTACTGTACGTACAGGGTTGCCCATATTCGACGGACCCATGTTTTTTTAAAAAAAATCAAAGAAAAAAATAAAAATTTGGCGGTTGGCAATCTTAATCATTTAATTTGTTCCAAGTAGATTTGTTTACATCAATTTTTGAATATGATATCTCTCAAATAGCCGCCTCTGGCGTTGATGGCGTATTGTGCCCTTTTTGCAGCATTTTCCATCGTTTTCGCCAACATTTCGGCCGGAATAGCGGCTATTTCTTCACGATTGTTGTCCTTGAGCTCTTCTACGGTCCTTGGCTTGTTAACGTAAACCTTTGACTTCAAATATCCCCACAAGAAGAAGTCAGGCGGCGTCAAATCGGGCGAACGCGGTGGCCAGTCCAAATCACCACTTTTCGACATCAAACGGCCCGGAAACAATTTCTTCAGAAAATCGATTGTTATGCGACTTGTGTGCGGTGGAGCGCCGTCTTGTTGAAACCAGAACTGCCTCATACGCTTTCGACGAATAATTGGCATCACAAAATTGGTCATCATGTCGCGATAACGCTCCTGGTTGATGGTAACAGCATGGCCATTTTCATTTTGGAAGAAAAACGGCCCAATGACCGTTTTCGCACTAACGCCGCACCAAACTGTGACTTTTTCGTCATGAAGAGGCACTTCTTGAATCTCCTGAGGATTTTCAGTGGCGTAAATACGGCAATTTTGCTTATTTACGGTCCCATTCAATGTGAAATTTTAATTTTTTAAAAGCACGTTGAGTTTTCACAATTGACTTGTTCTGTTGAATGTAAATTTCAACTATTTCAGAGCGCTCGCGTGGCGTGTATTGTTCCATGGTAAAAATCTGCTTGGACTGACGCTTCAAACGCGGTATGTCATTAAGCGATCTCTGTCAAAAGTTATGGCGTTGCCAGATGGGTCCGTCGAATATGGACAACCCTGTATTCACTGAGAGGCAATATCAGGGCAATTTCCAAAAATTTATATACCATAACACAGCGATGGTGTCAGATCAGCTTTGCTAATAAGAGTCTAATTTCAGTGTTATGCTGTATTTCTTAGAATTTTATCTTGTACCATTTAATAATAACTTAATACAATTTTGGTCACTTTGTGTTATACAAGAAAATCTATGGATCATAGCCCCACGACTCATTCGATGGTTAATAAGCCACTCTACTGAACAAGTAATCCTTCCTTCCTTCTTAATTCCTCTAGTTTTGCTTAATTACAGGCTATTTTATGTTCAGTTGATCTCTTAACTGATGAATAATTCATACGCTCAGCTATTAACTTTGCTTTAAGGGTATTTCCCAAAGGTATACAATGCTAAAATCAACAAGTTATCAGCTGCCATACATACATATCAGAGAATACCAAACATTCTTGGTTGAACAATATCAGCCACATAGGGCAACTAACGTTGTTAAAATTCGAAAGTTTTTTTTTTTGTAGGGCATCAAAAGGGCGAACGGCCAGTTGGCAAGCGGCAACATCATTACAGCAGTTATTTATCTACACAAATTTTGGCAGACCCTTCACTCTCATTCATAGCAAAGCACTTGTTTGTTAGCAAAACTGACATACTGGAGCATTGCTTTGCTTTGGCTGCCAAAGTCAAGCTAAATAATTGTCAAGCGGAGGCGACTACAGGGACAAAGTTGCGACTTTCTATGACTATGACAAGCGCCTACAATTGATCGCACTGGCTTTTATTTCAATTTAATAACATTTTTCCTTTGCTTTCAATGTTATTTGCACTTTTTTGTGGGCTGCGGTTGCTTTTGTGTATACAATGTGGGGCGTGCGAGTTGCCATTTCTGATGCTTTTTATTGTATAACAACAATTGAAGAGCAACAACAAATTGCTGCTAATACAGCAACGCCCTGGCTGACACATAAAATATAGCAATTAAATGCGATTTTCCAATCAGTAATCAAAATGAGATGGACTTTGATTATTTATGTGTCAAAATTTAATGCAAAGCACGCAATGCCAACGACATCAATCAAGATGGCTAGCGCTTCCCTTTGACAGACTTTATAAGGAAAAAACTATCCCAACTCCCCTGTTCCACCCACGCCCTGGGCATATGAGTTTGGAGCTTGGCTCATTTCCAGTTGGTTTTACGCTTGATTAATTAAAGCGGCAATTAAACATTTTGTAAAATTAGAAAACAAAACAGAAATAGTTGCCAAATTGAGTCAACGCACACACACACAAAGGGTAGCCAAAGAACGGAAGTTGGAAATGCCAAATTGGGTTGATATCATGGCTATTTTTATTCTACATGTACTTGCATATGTTACTACTGCATAACTTATGGCATTGGGGAATAGAAGTTGGCCAGACAGGGCCGGGCATATCAATTAGTAGAAAGCGCCAACACCTTTGGCCACGCCCACCATCAACTAGTTGCAACATGTGCAAAATGAAAACGAACCACTCGTCCCCGTGCACGTTCCGGTCATTAACCGGAAAAGTTTAGTGCACACACAGACAAAAGGCTATCACAGATGCTAGCCATTTCCACTGCCTAGTTCATTAATTGCAACAATTTGATTTGTTTACACCACAAAAAAAGTGCAGGAAAGTGCAAAGAAGCCAAACACAAACAATTCTTCGGTTTTATGGTGTGTGCGTGTAAGTAGCGGAATTTTAAGTGCAAATAAAAACAATGACGACAGCCAAATGGATTTGGCGCTGGGTGCTCAACATCTTGCTGGGTAGGTACCACCCCATTCCACATCCTTGCCCATTCACAAAACAATTACTATTTCATTTCCAGCCAAGTTTACTTTATGTGTTTTTGATCGATTTATGATATTTTTAGTTTCAATCTCTTTTTTTTTTGCATATGGCCTAAAAATCTTGAAATTCCAACATCAAGTCTACACAGTGCGTCATGAAAAAATGCGCCTAACGCATGTTGCTTAGGCCAAGTGATGACACAGTGATCTATTTATATGAATGCAAACTCAAGTTGGCCTTTTGTCACTTCCAAAAACTAACTCTGGTCATAGTCTGGTCATATTTTCATTATGTTGTCCGACATTTAAATATATTTCAAAGAACACAGAAGACCAAAATGTTCCTTAAAACAAACAAACTCGCCTTAAAAAAAACACCATTTCTTCTGCTAATGAATCAGAAATTCATAAATACCATAAAAATGCTAGCCAAAAATTTTCATGACCGAGCAATAAATCTAAAAAATATGTTCATTCACGCCTATACGAGGGTTACTACTTACATTGAAAGCCAAATGATTGAAGAGCCAGGACTGCACACTAGAGCAGGCGCTGTCAGCAAACACAAATTTTGCTATATACGTATTTGTGGCCAGCGAGCGTTGACTGCTTATATAATGTTAATATAGCAATAGTGTAAATTAAAAACAAGCAGGTTCTGAACCAAACCGTAACCGATCTCCTAATTCCGATGATAAGCCGAACCGCAAACCGAACCGGTGTCGTTTTGGAAATGCTGAGCCGAAACAAATACCTCTAAACAAATCGCTTTAGTTAGATACGGTTCACTTAAGCCGCTTTGCTTCAGACAATGACATTTGTAAATTTTGTAATTTTCATCGATTGCCTAAAAAAGTCTTTGTCTATGTCGCGATCCTTGATCCGGAGTTGTACTGGTGCTCCCAGTAATTTGTCACCATTTTAAAACATCTAAATCTGTACATTTTCCGCAGTTGTTCGCAGACCTCTTAATATATCTTTCATCAGACTACATTTCTAAGTATACTGTTTCGATTCCGCTGATCAGATAGCTCCAAAAACCAAGTAACGAAACGAACCGAAAGCTTAAAAGGTGCTCAAGCCACTTAACCGAGCAAGTCCTTATTTTTTTGAGCGGTTTACATCCCTGATAAAAACCCAAGTAAGAAAGTCGGTCAGACCCTACTCTAAAATACTCTGTACCAAGGGAAGTATAAACAAAATAGTCCAGATTACTAAATAAGTATGTCCATAATTTGTTTTCGAGAACCTTCAATTTAACGCCGAATACGAACCACAAAGTTTGAGAAGCTTTTTATTTCTGGTTACTTCAAAGCTGTCGCCAATGACTAGTCAAGGTGACCGGGTGTGTAAGTTTTTAAGAAAAAAAGTATTCATTACAATAATGTTAATGGTTTGTTAATTAACAAAAGGGATGGCTGTTGAACACTTCTTTCCCTGAGTAAGGGTTACATCGATGCCTGGCACTACTGACCTTAAGTTACGCTCTCGTTGTTGTTAAATATTTTCTAAGAAGTGGTGTATGACCCATTAATACAACATTCTGATTGCTCAAAGAACTTATTTGTTCGTGCCGAAGTGTGAGAGCTCACATTGTTTAGTGAAAATAGTCGGATTGATGTTGGTATGCTGTTTTCATACAAATATAGGTATACATTTACGCAGAATTGATCACAATCAAAATTTTTAAATGACATCAGCCTTGCTCTCAATTACTTAGAAAGAAAGGAGAGCTAAAATCCCGCTCAAAAAGATTGATTTGTTCTCTACCTTTGGATTGAAAACTTTAAGTACGAGTCGTACTAGATGGAGCTTGATACAAGCTCGAAAGGCTTGAAACAATCTTAAAGAGCGTGTATCAATTCGAAAAGACTAGTTGTAATCACGGATCCGTTCTGGAAATTACTCGAGATTGAGGTAACGGATGACCTATGTCAAAGCGAAAGAAACCGAAAGCAAGAAAATCTCTTTTAATAATACTATGAGGCTAAATTTAAATACACACATACGCAGTTGCTTTTATCAACTGAAAGGAAGCCGAAGTCGACACTCAAAGAAAAATCAAGCAGATCGTGCTTGATATCAAAGTACGGTAAGACAAGAATTGCTTGGAAGCAAGCAAATAATACTGAAATCAAGCTTGGATTTTCAAGATAAAAATGCTTGATTTTCAATTTAGTCTGATTGTTATCAAGCATAAATAGTCTTGGATCGAAAAAAAAATCATCCATATTCTCGATTCCAAGAATCGATCTTCTTGGTTGCAAGAATAAAAAAGTTGAAATTCCAAGAATAGTTTTTTTTTTGAAAGACGCATGGGGAGATACCACAACATTAACACTTAAAAACTCACACCCAACACCACTTCTGTGATTAGTTTTTAAATGCCTATTTTGTACTTACCTCAACTGGGACTTGAACTCAGGGCCTCAAGGACTGCAGCACTTACTGACACCGACATCTCAGTCGACACCGCCTCAACGCGTTTAGCCAAAGCTGCGACAAATTCTCTGTATAAATTGTAGACAACAGCCATTGGGAATGCTGCAAGCTGGATAGCGAATCGTTCTCCCCGCGCTTCCCTATTCAAGCAGATTTGGTCATAAGAAATCAAGCAGAAAAAACTTCTAAATTTGAGCAGTGTTCCTGCTTGCCGATTCGAGCTAAATTTCTCTGGGTTTTGACTAAAGTTAAAATTAAAAAATTAAAATTTTCGAGCTCAAGTCAATCCTGCTCGTACTACTATTGAGACTATCCGGGATTGATTTAGTTTCTTATAACTGACTTTTTATACTCTGCTCTAAAGGTTCAGGGAGTATATTAAGTTTGTGCATACACAGAGAAAAAAAAGGATATTAAAATATATCCATTGGATGATTTCCGGTATCCATTTGGAAATTATATGTCTAAAATATCCTTTTAATCATCCAACGGAGCTAATAAACATCCAAAGGATAAGAAAATGATTTTCAATTGGATGATTTTGCAGCTCCGCTGGATGGTTGAAAGGATATTTTAGACATATCCTTTTCAAATGGATCTTTTTTGTATGTATGCTATAGCCAGCAGTATACACATATTCTTTATCAGCATCAACAGCCGAGTCGACTCCGTCCGCCCGTCTGACGTAGGAACCAACAGATTTCAGAGATAGTACGAGATAAAGGTTCGACATGCATGGGACATAGACTTCTTGTACATACACTTATCCACATTTTTATAAATAGATTATTCTTACCTTCTGCTCAAAATTAGTAACCAGCATTACTTCTCGTTCCACCATTGGATTGATAAAGATGTGATAATCGATAGTCGAATTATTAGAAAAAACTTTCAGTTCATCAACCTTATGAATATCTTTGAGAGGTACAGAGTATATTTTGGTCGGGCTTGACAGACTTTCTTACTTTTTTTCAGTGTAAGTTCTCAATTCCATTATTGCCCAAATTTTGTGATTTAAAAAATGGATTTTCGACTAAAATTGGTCTCTGAGTCGCACACTGAAAAAAGAAATCAGTCCGAAACGGGATTGAAAACAGGGTAATCCCGGGTAGGCTTGATCCGATCCCTTAAAAGATTGATTTAACTCAGCATTTTTTTTTGAATCCCAAAAAACAGGATCATTTTAAGCCTGCGCCGGGACTACCCTGTTTTCAATCCCGTTCCGGATTGATTTCAGATTTTTTTTTCTGTGCACTTTTGCGGAAGTGGAATTGCAGACAAGGCTGTTTATGCTTGTGAAAAGCGACAACTACGATGCTGTATACGATCTGTATCTGTCTGGGGGGCTTTTGTACAAAATGTGATTGTATTTTATGACGACCACTGCTTTACGATCAGAATCGAGTAGGTACGCTCTGTACTATGTGAAGTTGACCATACATTGTCTGATTAATCAAGATATAATGTCAAAAAATGCCCGAAAGGATGAGAAACAGGACTGCAAGCCGGGTTTGAACCGAAACGGTTCGAACCCGGAACTCCGACTTTTATTTTACTATGAACCGAACCTTGAACCAAACCTCTCTAGAAATTAAAGCAGAACCTGAACCTGTTCCGAACCTAAAATTTCGGTTCGGTTCAACAAAACTGATAGACACTAAAATTTGACCTTCTGTCTAAAATGGGCAGAAAAGTGGAAAAAATCTGGCAAAACGTTTAAATTTCCATATGAAATCCCCACCTAAATATTTCTTGTTATATCTAGCTTGTTAAATAATTCTCAAAAGCAAGAATCTAACATTATTTTGGGTAATATTATTCTACGAAAACTACAAAATGGAATTTCACTTAACTTTAAATTATATGTATATTGAATATTTCCATGTGTTCTACTAACCAATTCCGAACCAAAATCCACTCAGTTCCCGTACAATTTGGGGAGTTTTTAGGTCGAATGCTGTTTTTAAAACACATAGAACACATCAATTATTAATGTTGTATAAAGTATGGACTGAACCAAGGTTCGAACCAAATCATTCTCCCAAAAACATCCAACCTTAAATTTCCGAACCTTAACCATTCGTTAATTTGGGTTCGAACCAGTGTACCGGAGATCCGACAATTTTTTTTGGTTTGCAGCCCTGATGTGAAATAAGTTTAAGTTGGATAAAATAAAAGTGACCCTCTGGTTTCGGCCTGTCCACTTGACAAGTATATTCCGCGAAATCACTTCCCAACAGCTGTCCAAAGATTTTGGCATTGAAAATGCCGCCACTCACTTGTCAATCCCATGGGTTCTTCGTCTCGTTGTTTTGACATCCCAATCAACGGGGCATCTCTCTCCGGCTGAGATCCCCCACACAGTGTTCGGCGAGTGCGAGAGCTTCCAGTGACTCAAAGTACTCAAAATGTTGCGATGAAAGTGAAATGCTAGCCAAAAATAAGCCCCAGCATCCGACGACGACAACAACAAGGCGAGTCGCATGGCCGTTTAACAAGCGTGGGAACTTTCATTTACCGTGACGCACTTGTGGCTATTTTAGGACCCCCCGCACCTCCAGTTTGACCATTAATAAATATGCAAAACCTAAACAGAATTCTCGAAACTAATGGGAGCAATTGGAATTTTATTTAACAACGTCTTTAACGACTTGGAAATAGTTTCTGACATATAGTTTTTGATTTCTTTCAAGTTGTGAGTCTTGCGAGTGCCGAGACCCCCAGCGGCTATCATCGCGAGATCTGCCAATATCGCAAGGGCAAACTGGTACGTACTTATTTTGGTTCGCCCACATCGCCCAGCCGGACTAATGACTCTTCCGATTTGTTGCGCAGATCCAACCCACCAGCCTGTACCGCAGTCGTTTGCTGGCGCTGCGCGAACAAATGCAAATTCGCGCCACTCTGCAGGGGCCCGAGATCTATGGCTACATACTGCCCTCGACCGATGAGCATCTGAATCAGGAGGTGGCGGCACGCGATCAGCGTTTGCACTATCTGAGCGGCTTTACGGGTGTGCGGGCATTTGCCGCCGTAACAAACCATGGGGCGGCCATCTGGCTGGAGAAACGCTATGCGCAGCAGGCGGACGGGGAACTGGACTGTGACTGGGAGATATATTTGGCCAATGGCTCGGTCAGTATAGCCGACTGGCTGGGCAGCCACTTGCACTTGGACAAACGTGTGGGTGCGGACCCTCATCTTGTGCCGCATCAGCTGTGGATAGAGTGGGAACGCGATCTGGAGGACAAGTTCCTGAAGCTGGTGAAAGTCAACAATAATCTGGTGGACCTTATTTGGGGTGCAGAGCGTCCAGAGCCACCCTCAAATAACGTGATACAAGTCCAGACACGCAAATTTGCGGGGGAGAGCTGGCAGGATAAGGTCAGGGAGTTGCGGCACCGATTGGGGCATCTGGGCTGTGATGCCATGGTGGTGACCTCGTTAACCGAGGTAGCCTATCTGCTGAACATACGCGGCACAGATATCCCCTACACTCCGGTGGTAAAGGTAAGCGGATGAGTGGGTAGCGGAGTACTTTTTCAGGACTAACAGTTGATTCCTTTGCAGTCATATGCCATAGTCAGCCAGGATGATATATTCTTTTATGTGGACCATGCCAAGATTAGTCTGGGCATTGATCTACACTTGCGCACGGATTGCATGAACAAGGATTGCGTACAGTAAGCTCTGATTTACATTTAAGTGGACACACCCTTAGTATTTTCTCTACAGGATTAAGAAGTATCATCAGATCTGGAGCGATATACGTACCTATGCACAGATCTGGAAGCGTGTGCTGGTCTCCGCGCCTTGTGTGCAGGATCTGGGAGTGTCTGAGGCCATTTACTCGGCCATGCCGGGAAAAATTGTTGTGGAACACATCTCTCCAATTGTGTTTATGCGAGCCCAGAAGAATTCCGACGAGCAGGCCGGCATGCGGAGAGCCCATGTGCGCGATGGAGCCGCTTTGTGTGAGGCCATGAGTAATCTGGAGTCCAGATTCTATACAGAACAGTGGACAGAGGAGAAAATCAAATACGAAGTCGAACTGTGGCGTCTGTCCCAGCAGCATGCCAAGGGCCTGTCGCTACGCACTGTGGTGGCCTTTGGCGAGCATTCGGCCCTGCCCTATTATATATCCAGCAATGTGACCAACATTGAGGTGTCCGAACAGAGCTTGTTGGTCATCGAGTCGGGTGGTCAGTACTTGGAGGGCACCACGGATGTGTCTAGAACATTTATCTTTGGCGAGCCCACCCATGAGATGAAGAAGGCCTACACAAGTGTCCTGGCTGGGATTTTACATTTGACTCAACTGAAATTCCCAGCAGATTTGAAACCATCCGAAGTGGACGCTGTGGTGCGTAGCATGGTATGGCAGGATATGACAGACTATCCGCAGGCAACTGGACATGGCATTGGCGCCTATGGTTCTGTCGAGGAGTGTAAGTAGGGGGGAAAACATATTATTTATGCACTAGCGATGTCATTCACCACTGTTAGGTAGATAATTCGCTAGCCAAAGATGAGCCTGATTTTTGCTTAGCTTTAGAGTCGAAGAACATTTGGAAATAAGAAGAGAATATGTCTTATGCAAATGCTCAAAATGTGATTTATGGAAATAAGACTCGCAAATGAATCGAAGCAGACCAGAATAATGGGTTTAAAAGGTTTATTCAAGCAGAGCCGCAGCTAGGTTAACAGTATCTCCCGAAAAATTTCCTATATGCCCATTTATGACCACTTTAATCAGACCGAGGACTCGAAAAAGACACGAAAGCGATCAGAAATGGTAAAAAATGCGGGCGGGGTTACCGAATGCCAATTACTTACTTCTTCTTGACCATAAGCCATATTAATTGATTGTAAATCATTACAGCTCCCATTTCCGTGGCCTATGGCAAGAACAGCAGCTTCCATTTCAAGCAAGGCTACTTTTTCTCCAGTGGTAAGTACTCGGCATTTGCATGGCATACGCCATATCTAACATCTAATTTCATGTCTAGAGTCTGGCTACTATAAACGCAACGACTTCGGCGTACGATTGAAGAACGTACTCGAAGTTGAAGACACCGGGCATACACATCCCAGCGGTGCCCACTTTCTAGCATTCCAAGATGTCACTTTAGTACCCTACGAACCCAAACTCATAGACAGCACTCTTCTGAGCGCCGCCGAGAAGCGTCTGCTCAATGAATACAATGCCAAAATTAGGAACCAGATTGGAGATGAACTTAAGAAACTGGGCAATATGAAAGCTTTCTACTGGATGATGAACAAGACACGGCACATACGCGAATATCTGCCGGAAGATGAGTATCGCGCAGCCACGGGAAAGGCCAGTGACATCTTTCTGCCCGTTGTTACCCTGCTTATTTCTTCGATCGTCCTTAATTGGTCCTAGGACCCTTTCAGATTAGTGTTTGTGTGTGAGTGTGTCTGCCTGTAAATGTTATTCTGTAGTTTTAGTTAGCTATGCAAATTAATAGAGAGAATCTGGGACTAACAAGGATGAATCCACCAATTAATAACAATATCCGTTAGATCTTTAGTAACACCATTCGGCCCTAATCCTGAATGTGAAGCCCCAAATCCACATCAAATCGCCACCATTAATCACTGCTGTATAGTTGAGTTACTTAAGCCAATCCCAAAACGTAAATCCCAGTGTGTAAACCAATAACTATTATCATAATCGACCAAAAATAATGTTAATCTTTTGATATTAATACGAGCTATTATAACTTTATAAGAAATAACATTGTATATTTTTCTAAATGTGATTAAATATTGAAATTTTATTACAAAAAGGTGTAGAGTTTTAGAAATTGCGTTTTTATTTTATAAATAGTTTAGCGTTGCAGATCTATTCGTTATACAGAGGAACCCAAATTGGGCTATAACCATTGCACACTGGGCCAGCAGGCCGAAATTTTGGCCAAAAGTCACACTTTTTTGTTTGGGAAACTGGATAAAACGACAGTCGAAATTGATTTAGAATATAGCTATTTTAAGGCAAAATTTTGAACCTTTTCAAGAAATATTTTTTGAATGGCAGCCGATCAAAGTTGATTTTTCATCAAATAGGTAAAAACAAAATGATAGTTAAAGCTAGTAAAGCACCAACAGACAGAACTTGAATTTTTATTTTCGTCTTTGGACTAGAAGGCAAATAGAAAATACAAGGAAGTTTTTATGGGTATTCGTTTTCATGAAAAATGGACAAAATCTAGAATTTTGTGGGTTTTTTACATTTGTCAACTTTGAGGTAAGAGTGCCCTGGGGTACCCCTCGCAATTCACTGGCAACATGGCTTATTACTTTCTTTGAATATTATACCATAGCGGGAAGAATGCGCTTTTGTGCGATTTTGCATTGTATTTCGTTGAATCGCCGTTAAAATTGTATTCCTGCTTAACACCGGTTTTTTTATAGTCAGCCGAAAAGTATGCTTTTTTAAACGTCAGAGTTTTGCCCATAATCTAAAAGACCAGAGCTATTGTGTGAGTGCAGAGTGTGTAGCATACTTTTAGAAGCGCGAACTTTGAATTCAAAAAACATTTTTTTAATAATTTATTTTTTGTTGTTGTTTTAAGCAATGAATACAAAGATCACGATAAATAAAGGGAAGTTATGGTGAAAGTAGCCAGCTGGACTGAAAATTCTCGACGTGGTAAATAGTCAAAGCCTGTACCAGTTTGGGTTAATAACTCATAAACGACTAGTCAGATCCTGACAATATTAAAACAAACCAATGTTTACTTATACTTTCTCTCTGCCTTTGGCTTAAATCTAATTTAAATTAAAAATCCAAAAAGTTAACAAATTTTCCAACTTTGATTTGGATTATATATATTATTTAAATTGTTGTATTTAAAATATTTTGTAAAAAAATTCAGCTTTATATCTAGTCTGGTGTAAAAATGGTTGAAAAATAATGTGCCATATTCCATATTATAACTCAATCTAAACTTAACTGATGCTTGATACTGATAAGATATAGAAATCATTCAATGGGGTGTTTCAATAAGGGGAGCTCGATTTTCAAATGAAATGCAATCAAAGTTATGCACCATTTTTGAGCCGAATTATACATGGCTCGCGATTATCAGTTAGTATTCTTAGAAGAGATATAGGTAGAGGCTATTAGCTCTTAAGGGCCGAAATTTCACACAGCAAATATTGTAGAAATTTCATTTAAGAAAACATGAACTTAAGTGAGTATTTGAAAAAAATGGTTTTACTGAGAATATTTAGCAACTCCAAAAAGCAGGCAACATTCCTAGATTATTTCTACGCTGCATTGACAGCCGAAAAGTATGCTACATAACCATTTTGCAATTCCACAAATACACATCGGCGCCACTGAGCAAAACTAGTTTTAGTATGACAGATTGCAATGAAGCATGGCCGTAGGCTTTCGATGTACAGGATATTTCGACATTACAATAAACCAGAGATGAATATAAATCAAAAATTCGGAGAAAGATGAAGCCCCCAAACATATTGTCGCGTTGCTCATCTCTCTTATTATAAATATGTTTTGGAGATAGTTTGAGGGGAGAGTTTGAAGATAGTTTGGCGATTTACACAAACCAAATACATTTGGTATGGCATTATTTATCATTAAAGGGAAAAATAAGCGATATATGCGATATGTAATTGAATTCGGATTATTGGCGATATGGGCATTTCCAACGAAAGATGCACCGTCACGAAAAATCAGAATGTACTTAACAACACGGCATTTTATCACATTTTTCCTGGTCTGATTAAACCAATAAAAGAAATCTAGCTATTATTCATAGCCCGCAATCACCACTTTTCTCACTTTTATAGTTGTATTTCACATATTTTTTGCATAACAGTGTCTATGGCTTGCATTGACTCTTGATATCTAAAATTGTTCTAAGGGTACAAAAGTTTAAAAAAAGATGGATAAGAAACAATAACATAGTCTCTGTAACATAGTCTCTGTAGAACTTAGTGTAAGGATGTCAAACATAATAAATTAAATTAAAGAAACCAA
>JAWNNO010003406.1:0-200322 GCA_035044985.1 Lordiphosa fenestrarum
TTTTAAAAGCGGAAGCGTGGCAAAAATGTAATATAAACTTGATCTGCCTGCAGGTATTAGAAGATTTTGTCGCTAACGTGTCTAAGCTCTATCTCTTACCATCTCGGAAAACTGACTGTTTAAACGGACGGACAGACGGACACGGCTGTAACAACTTAGCTTTTGATGCTAATCAAGAAAATATATAAATTATAGGGTCGGGGATGCTTCCTTCTGGCTGTTACAAACATTTCCACGAACTTAATGTATTTGCGTAGCTTTTGGTGAGGAGTATAAAAACCTGAAATTTGTCAGGACGAACTATGTTTCGATTAGGATTGCCATTTCCACACTCGTCATGTAGCTAATATTATTTTCTCTGAACATAAAACACATATGATAATCCAAATCTGTTTCCAGATATCTTCACATACTCTTTTATCCCCCTCTTACCGCAAATCTTAAGCACTTAACAATTCTCAAACCCCAAGTGGACCCTTGCTTAAAGCTCGTTCCGTTCATTTGCGCTCTCCCACAGCCTTTCCGTTCGGAAAAATGTAACAAATGCCTTGCATTTTAAATATGACAACAATTACAGCTGTACAATTTGTCCTCTTTTGGCAATCCTGCTGCACTGCACCCAACAGCCATTCAACCAAGGACCGCACACACACACACACACGCCCTCCCATGCAAACCAACAAGCAATTTGTCAGTTTATCGATTTCTACCAAACATTTGTGCAAGACACTCAACTGTATTAAATGCTAAAAAACAGCAACAACAAAAAATAAACCTGAGTAGAAGAGGACGAGAAGAATCGTCGTACCCAAAGTGAAAAACCTTACACACAATGAAAAGCTGTGTGAGAGATTTGAGGGTAGGGGAATCCCCAACAGACGGCCAATGGCATATGCTAAAAAGCATGCAATACGAAAAATCGCATTGAGAGAGAAAATAAAAAATAAAGAAGAAAAAAAAACATATATAAACCAGAGGGCGATGCTAACCTACTAATGTGTCGAAGTGGGTATACCCTTAACCAAGTCAATTTTAATTGAAGTGCAAAGTCCATTCAATCTGACAATAGCTGACCTAATAATTTAAATATATTTAGTGATTCGAATACCACCCGTTTCCGTAACCGAAATTAGAATTTGCTTCGTTATTGAATTAACGAATTAAGACCAGCTTCATTCTGACTCTCTAGCTTATCTGACAACTTTATCAATATGGTTTGAGATGCGGAATTGATCGAATGGGTAGTTGGGCTAGCTTATAAAACATTGGCAAGCCACTGAGTGCTCAAAACAAATTTTCCAAAAACTATTACCAAAACAAAAAGTTTGTAAACCACGTTAGAATTTCCGAATTTGAAGATTCTGTTTATAAAATAAACAAGGAAGATGAACTTTATGTTGAAGCATCTGGGAAGACCGATCTTATAGAAAGAAAAGAAATAGGTGTAAAGTGATATATTACGTTAGCAATATGTCTTCCTTATAGAACAAAGATGTTCCGGAATGGGGCCATCTCCCAGGAGACGTCGGACAGGTGATAGCTCAATTCTGAGATCACATCTCAGCCCATGCCCGGCTGGCATGGTTCGAGAGGTATTGGCAAGGGCATCCAACATTATTTTCGAAGTGAAGCTGAGGGAGGTGCGTCATGGTGCGACATCCAGTAGCTACTTTCTGTGCCAGCTTAGGCTTTTATTTTCTTTCTTAATTTCTTGATGACTTTCTCTGAGGCTCTACTTCCTTTCGGTGGTATGCGTTTGGTCTCTGTTCCAGTACAGCAACATCTCTGCCGGTAGTGTTGCAGTCATCAGCATGACTAGTTCAACATCTGGTAGAAACTGGGGAATCCCGGCTGCATGTGTTGTAATTCTACTCTGCCAAAACAGACAATAAATCTATAGTTAACATCAAGTTAAAAAAGTTGGATGTGATATCGACCTTAGTATAGAAAATTCTTACTTGATCGTACTTGATACAAGTAGGATAGGCCTGAAACAATCCTAAAATTCATGTTTCAAACCGAAAAGGCTAATTTCAATCGAAATTATCCTAATTCAAGATTAAAGTAAGTGCGGAATTCCAAGGTTTTGACCGAAAGAAGCCAAACGCAAGAGAAGCTCTCTCTCCAATACAGTGAGGCTAAATGTATACACACAAACACAGGAAAAGAAAGATCTTTTTGGAATGGATATGTCTTTAATATCCTTTCAATCACCCAACGCAGCTGAAAATCATTAAAAGCATGATAATTTGGCAAATCCTTTGAATGATTATCAGCTCCGTTGGATGACTTAAAGGATATTTTAGACATATTCAGTTCAAAGAGTTACGGGAAATCATCCAATAGATATTTTATAAATATCCCTTCATTACCATCTGTACAAAAAGGCGTTAAATTATGTGTTTCGACTTTTGCAAATATTCTGCCTTGAAATTCCCAAGCAGTTTTAGCAAAGGCTGGCATGAGTTGTAAGCTGAAGTCTGAAAAACGCTTATGTAGAGCTTATTTTTGGGGTAACATGAAGTTTGATAATCGAGCTCAAGTCAATCTCTGTCATTTTTAAAGCAATTCTTTTCAGATTAAATACAGTTTTCAATACTGAAGCCAATTGAATCTCCAGCAAGCTTAAGCCATGTCAATTTTAAGATCAAATCATGAAAGAAGCTCAAACTATTATCAATATCGGGTCATCTTGATGTGATCCTATACAGGGATCAAGTTGAGATCAGATTGACGGACTTTTGACTTCATTTGAATTCATTGATTTTAGCCTGGATATCTCGAAAATTTTGTTTCTGCTTAGAGGTACTCCCTGCTGCTTCACTATGGCATAAGACTGCTCTCCAGGTGATCCCAAGGCTGGTGTGGAAAATTTACTGTATTAAGATTGTATGGTCAGCCATATCGAAGGCCTTGGAGAGTTCTAGAGGCTCCACATTCGATCTCTAGTGAGGTCGCCTACTGTTTTGTCCTGCAGCTATGGAGTTGATTAGCTCACAAAGTGCAGAGGTGGTGCTTGGAACCGATCTGTAGCCATGTTAATGGGTGGCAAACGAGAGGTGTTCCTTCCAAGTGATTGACCGAAGGGACTTATTCTTTGCCGTTGATTGACCAGTCTTTAGGACTGGATTGCTAGACTGAACTGATTCATCTGGCAGCAAAAGATACCCAGTTTCATTGGCGACTTCCCAGAAAATATATATGTGCTTCATAAATTAATTTCTTTATAATGCTTGGGATTGTACTATTATCATTTAATCCATACATTATTGGGAACAATCGCCAAAAGACTTGAGATATGCAATTCATTTTACTTTTATTAGCTTGAAACTAGCTAAGCTGACCCTTCCAATGCCGAATTGAATGTACTTTCTCCTTCAAGAGTATAAAAGGGAAACTCACGGCTCACTATACATGAAATGGGTATTTCAAAGCGAAAAATCGAAAACTGAAAAATAATTTCGAGCATAGAGAGCGAGTGGAAGGCGAGGCCAGTCACATGTGCAGGCAGCTGCACACAAACACACACTCACACACTCGCCAGCACACACATGAGCACACCATAAATAATGGTTGCATGATTTATCGATAACAAGCGCAATTTACAGTCCCAGCAACACAAAAAAAAGCGTTACAACTGCAATGAATTTGTTCGCGACAGAAAATGAAATAAAATAAAGAAAGAAATAAAAAATTGCATTGTCATTTTGTTTTTGTTTTCAATGCTGCTGCTGCTGCTGCTTCTGCTGCTTCTGCTGCTGGTCCTTAGGACCTATAAAATTTGCATGCAAGCAAAACTCACATAAAATTTTATTGAAAGCGCATTAAAGTCAAAGACAAGAGAAGTAAAGAACTTTATTAGCAAACGGGGAACAACTCCGGGAGTCTGGAACAGTTAGTCTCAAGTCAGTCAGCTGCCATTGCCGTAAAAACGCGAGAGCCGTAAAAATGTCAAAGCATAAAAATGTGCCAAAGATCTGAGTGAGAAGGTGTTTGCACTAAGTGAAATGCAAGGCAACCACCAGCTGGGAGTCCTCACTGAAGTGAGAAGCACGACCAAACCATTTTCATGCCGCGACAAACGACAAAAAATACTGCCAAGCCAGCTGAGGTCGTTGTCGTGCACCCATCAGCAACAACAACTTGAAGGCGGCAGGGGCACAGTGCACCAGCGGCCGCAGCTGCATTACATGGCAAAGTAAACGACTTGAGACCTAAACAAATCAGACATATTACCTTTTGAATAACAGTCCATCTTGGGTTCAAAGCGAATTTAAGACCGATTATTTTGCCTTCAATTTTACAGCGCATTGTTGTGTTGATTTGCTTAAAACGGTATAATACAGAATATGGTAGAGTTTAAGCAGTTGGAAACAAGAAGCGTAGTCCTTTGACAGAGCCATTTTTAAGAAGTAAGAAATTAAATTTACAATATTATTTCGTTGTTGGAAACAATTTCATATTTTAAGTGGATTTCGCATCACAATGAACGTATCAAATAAGTCTGAATTGTTGCCAAACACTTCACTCAAAAGCAAATAAAAAAAACAGGCGAAATTGCCTTAAAATATGGAAAGAATATGTAAAGGATTTACTATATATTATAGAGAATAACAACTTAAAATAGGATTGAAGCTTTCTATATTAAACAATTTCTTTGATAAATCAAGAATATTTTTTCGAAAACATTTTTTCAGTATTCGACAACATATCTAATGATTACTCGATATTAAATGGAAATAATATATGTTTTAAGTATTAGAAAGGAAAGAGAGTGAGAGCAGAGAAGAGGGATATATCCTTTGATATATTTTTGTTTAATATTTCCTTTCTGTTGGTTCCCTAAAGTTATCTGTCTGCAAACCAATTATCCATTAGTTACAATTCTTTTATTCTGTTTCGAACTCGGAACACTCGGAACTTCATTACGTAAGGCATCTTAGTGCATTCGACTATCAAGCACTCGCGTGAGACACAGTCAAGATCGCAGATGATTAGTAAACTTCTAAAAAACTAACTCAATTTAAGAAAATAAAGAACACTTAGTTCTTAAATTTAAGAACTAATTTTTCAAAATATATAGTGCTTTCTGGTCATGAGGTCAGTAACCATCAATCCGGAATTTTAACGTTGTGACAATAGTTTATGTAAATAAGGGACCGGTTTTAAAACGAACCTAACCAAACCGAACCGCTAATTTCATTTGATAGACGATCCGGAGTTTTTTTTTTGAAATTGCTGAACACTAACCAAAACCACAAAAAATTTTCAGTTCAGTTTATTTCAAAAGCGAGTCTTAATATGTGAAGCGCCTACCTTTAGACAATGATTTTTCCCACGGTATTCTCAATACTTTGTCGTGCTTCTTTAGCTTGAGCAAAGTTTAGCAGTCAGATGATTATATTCCTGAACTCTATTTAATGTTAGTTCTTTGATTGGATTCCGCAAACCGTCTTATCTTTGCTGTTAATAAATGCCTTGATGGCAAACAATACAATCGAATCTAGGAATTCCATTTCGTATTCGTTGCAAAAGTCGAAATGTTTGGAAATTCGAAAACCTTTTATAAACCTATATCCTACTTGGCTATATAAAGACCAAAGGGCCAAGTCGAGCTCATCTCAATCTCCTGTCTAATGTGCTTTTAATTTTTGCACAAGACAAAGGGACCTACAGTTTAACGCCGAATCGGAACGGCAATGTTTCATTAGCTTTTTCATAACATATACTATAAAAATATTAAAGAATAAACCTCTGAACCGAACCAAGCTTCACTTAGCTCCAAAAACCATTTGACGAGCCGAACCGTCGGGGCGGTTTAAAAACTGTGAGAACCACTGAACTTATATCCTTATATCCGAGTGGTTAGCATTCCTGATATCAATAAAATCACTTTTGCTTTGCTTTGATGCTTATGAGCTGCTCGAAAGTTTTTCTTTTGATATAAGCAAATGTGACGAAATAAAATCTCCGATGTGATGGGTTTTTATACTCTGTACCGAAGGTACATAGAGTATTATAAGTTTGTGCAAAAGTATGTAACATCCAGAAGGAAGCATCTCCGACCCCATAAAGTATATATATTCTTGATCAGCATCAACAGCCGAGTCGATATAGCCATGTCCGTCTGTCCGTCTGTTTGTCTGTCTGTCTGTCTGTCTGTCCGTATGAACGCACAGATCTCAGAGATGGTAAGAGATAGGGGTTTGACATGTATGGGACATATGCTTCTTATGTCTGCAGGCAGATCAAGTTTATTTTCAATTTTGGCCACGCCCCCTCCCGCCCCCGCAATTTAGAAAAAACGTTATATCTCCCACAGTTTTGAAGATAGATGGCTTGTCCCTTCTGGACATATTTAGTTATTAGGATAACTTATCGATCCGCCAAAGAAATGAAGTAGATCGGATGAACGGTTTTCGAGTTATGATCAAAAGACAAATATTCTTGGTACAGAGTATGCTATAGTCGGGCTTGACCGACTTTCTTTCTTGTTTTTTTTTTTAAGTTGTTCAATTTTTATTTATTTCTTGCTTATATACTAATTGATCAATGTTTATATCTTAAATCTTAAGCAAGTCTCCTATAATGAGCTCTCTGCTTAATCTTTATTTTGCAATAGTGGATTCCCTTAATTACTTATATATCTACAAATTTATAGCTAAATAGTGAATGTATAATAAGGCGGCTGTTGATGCTGATCAAGAATATATATACTTTATGGGGTCGGAGATGATTCCTTCTCGATGTTACACACTTTTGCACAAACTTATAATACTCTGTGTACCTACGGTACAGAGTATAATGAGAAATTTGGGTAAAAAGTACTTTACTTTAGACCGAAAAGTATCCTCAACGCTGAGAATATTACAAGAAATATGTGGTTTTTGTTCAAATGGCCACAAAGCTGACACAAAATGAAAAAACACACATCTAACACAACAACTGTATCGGATTTGCAAAACAGCACCCAAATACTTTCAGCTTATTTCTTCTAAAACAAGAATATTGAACATTTATTCATATTTGCACAGACGAAAAAAAAAGAAAACCAAAAATATCATTTGATATTTTAACCAGAGATTATGTCAAAAACTTATTTAACAGGCGGCACAGACAGACTTGGTCCTTATGTTTCAATAGAAAAGCGCCTGCAGTGGCAAATGTGCAATGTGCAACATTTTCTTGCTAAAAGCAAATAATAAAACTCAGACGACACGAGAAATGTGAAATTAATATTTCAATATTAAGCATGCATCGAAAAATTTCGAATTTCGGCCGGCACAAAGCGAAAGCTGCTGCTGCGTATATTTGCATCTACGGCGGCAGCTGTATCTGTATCTGCATCAGACTGTGAGTTTGTCATGTTATTGGCATCACTTTGATGGCCCCTGGTGATTGTCACCAATATATGTTTGCATGCAAGACAAATATGATATGCTTGTCAAGGTAACGAATGTCGAGCGTCCCTCTCTCTGGGTGCAATATTTGAATAGAATGCATGCATGCTTGCGCAAACAAAGGCCACGCCTTTACGGCTTTCACCTGAATGAAAATGTCAAATGTCAAATATTTGCACATCCGTTTTGATGAGTTTTCTATGGCCCAGGCATTAATCACTCGGACGTGTACTTAAAATTGAACAATTTCAATTAAAATAAAAAATAACACGGAAATCAGATGGAAAAACAAGGAACATTTTTTTTTGGACACGCGACGAGAAATCGTTAAAAACAATAAAAATTTGAGGCAAAAACCGCAGCAGCAGCAGCAGCAGCGGCGGCTGCAACGGCAACGGCCAAAGAGAAATAAGAATTTCAAATAAATCCGATTAAATGGAAATTTATTGTCATCCAGTGGCAAACGGGCACTTACTACTTCACTGGGGCGTGTGCTCTCATCGACCAGACCCGGTCCCTTCGACACTTCAAATATGCTCGCTGACTGCCATACAACATTCATTTTATTTCCCCAAGCCTCTCCGCCGCCTCGCTGCCCTCTCTCCCTCCGCTCGCTAAAAGCCAGTAATGTCCTTTCGCCACACTCGACTGCATTTTTCTTTAACACTTCAATATAAACTCGTACTCCACTGGACACCGCACAGAAAATAACGAAAGGAAAAAATATCGACAAGTGCCAGGCCTCCCCCCCGAAAATCCATAGCCAATATCTATGCCATGCCAATGCCTTTTTCATTGACTCTTGTCTAGTTTTGTGGTTGCCCAGCGACAACTGGTTTTTGGCTGGGTTCCCTGGATTCGGAATATGCAAAGAATTAAGTAGTGTAAATACAAAAAGTTAAGCCCCAACCGCAGTCTGGTGGTCTGGACTGGGGATCAATGTGGCGCAAAAAAAAATGCCAAAAAATCCATCCACAAAAAAAAATAAAGCAGAAATATTCCTTAATTAATGCTTTGAGATTGAAGAAGTCGTGTGGGTAGAGGATAATTGTGAGGACATTCTGTGTGGTTAGCTTAAATAAGCTGTATACTTAGGTGAAATTAGAAATTATATGAAAAGTATTAAAACTTAATGATAGAAATCGCAATAGAAATCGTTTTTTTCTCTACATATTAGTTTTCAGCTAAGTGTGAGAAGAGCTGTAAAAAAATTGAATAATTAAGCGAATTTGTAGAATGTCATGCAATAATAGCACTAATATAACTATTTGCCCAAGAATATGAGGGAAAACAT
The DNA here is from genome assembly GCA_035044985.1 of Lordiphosa fenestrarum. NCBI lineage: Eukaryota > Metazoa > Arthropoda > Insecta > Diptera > Drosophilidae > Lordiphosa > Lordiphosa fenestrarum. Next base: position 8,695 of record JAWNNO010003406.1, read on the forward strand.
GTAAGAAACATGCTCAAGCCGGACTATCATATACTCTGTACCTACGAACCTACGGCTACTGCTCTTTAGCAGCGAACATTCTTTTGCTCATAACATGACTATCCTTCAGCCGCTCTTAAACATTTTCAGATAATTATGTCCAGAAGGTACCTACCATTTACCTATAAAACTGTGGGAGATATGACGCTTTCCGATTTTGCGGAAGCGGTATATAGTAAGAGTTTATATTTCTTGCCATCTCTAAGATCTGTTTCTTCATACGGATAGAGCAAGTTCAACAATTTTGCGTAAAAAGTCGTGATATGAAAAAAAATTTTGGGGAAGAAATACGAAGGATTTCCCACAGAGATAGTCGGGCAAAATTATGAAAGGCATCGAACTCTCTTGACTCCACCGCAAGGAGTACAGCTAATATGGGCGTTAAAACGAGGTTATCCACAATTTAAAGAGTGTAGAACTAAATTTTGCATGACCTGGAATTCCCATTAGCGTAACGTTGACAGTTCGCATAAAAATAAGTTAAATTCAATGGGTCCTTTTAACAAAAACTACTACTTCCATGATCTACGCAAATAGGAACATCAGTTGGATAGCTCGCATTGTCGGATGGGTGGCGTAATGGTATAGGGAGCCATCTCTTACCATCTTACCCATGAGTTTCAGTATTTGATCGCCATTAGGAAAGCAAACACTTATAAAATCGTACTCAAAATTACTTTAAAAACTTCTTTGGAAACTTGAAATGACAATTTCAACAAGATTTCAAAGAAGACTCTCTGCAAAATTTCAGCTCGATAGCTTCAAAACTGAGAGACTAATTTGCATAGAGACAGACGGACGGACAAAGTTCAATCGACTCAGCTCAGGGTGTTGAGATAAAGAATATATATAGTTTATTACGTTGGAAATGAATATTTCTTTGCGTTGCAAACTTCTGGGCAAAATTATAATACCCAAGAGTATAAAGAGCGTCATATCACCCACAATTTTAAAGATTGAAGGTTCGTACCTTTCGTACATATTTAGTAATCCATATTGTTTTTCGATTCGCCGAAGGAATGGAGAAGATCCAATGAGCGATAGTTGAGTTAAAGGGAGAACAAACATTTATGATAGGCAGCACCGGCTCGAACAGTGATGGGCAGTACTTAAAACACCTTAACACTTCGTGTGGTAAATAAAACTTTGGAAGGCACGTAGCATCTTATACTCGGGCTTGATAAACTTTCTTTTTTCTAGTTTGTTTTCAGACGGATTTATAATTTAAGCAGGAGTCGTACCAGATCTGAGATATCCGAGATCAAGTCAATCCTATTCGTACTTGGAATGAGAAATCCGGGATTGGTTGACTTCTGACATTGTTTCGGATTGATTTAATCCCTGATACCTCGGAAATCACGAATTTTTTTCTCTTTAATCTTATTATTCTAATTTGAACAAATCTGATTACTTTTATTTTGAGCCATGCGGTTTAAATAGTCATTAATATTAAGATTGTTCTCGTTGATATTACGATACCAAATTTGAACATAATGAAGATTTTTGTTGTTGCTTTTCAAAATTGCAAGTATTTCTGCTGACAATTCTGGAAGATGGGAAGAAGTCCTGATTCTAAAACACAGTGTTCTATAGTTGCGGCATAACTAATTGTATCATCTATTTTTGAACCATCAGTATATAGAAGAGTGTTAACTCTTGAATCTAATATCGGGCTTAGTCTTAGCAAGACATAATCAAATGATTCACTCGCGTAATATCAATCCTTTCCCATAGTCAAACTTTATGCAGACCCAAGAATCGCATTGAAGTTTTCCCACTTCTGGCACTTCTCCCCCCACCAATTGCTGTTAATATAAGCAATTGAATTTGCAATATTATCATAAACAAAGCACTATCAATTTAAGTCTACTAGCATAGACTTATTTATTCTTAGTGCGGGGTCATAAAACTTTACTAACCGTAAATGCACTCACTCACTACTCGTTATCTTTTGCAAAAGCAGCTGCAGCTCTCCATTTGATGATTTCCTATTAAATCGCGGCCGCAGCTGAGCACAGAAATACTTTCACAGCTAATGCATCAAAATCGTATAACTTAAGTGCTAAGCTGTCCAATAAACTGTTGACTGAGATTTACAGTCCGCAAATCGAAAGAAAAGCTGCCTAATTACTGCAACAACAGCAACAATCCTGTGTTGGGATAATGCAGTGCAAAGTCAAAAATATAAACATAAATAACAGTTAAAGCTTAGGCCAGCCGAAGGAGGAGACGGAGCTGTAGGATTCGACTGGGGGTCTGATCAAATAAATTAAATTCACTGCAGCTGAGACGACCAGGATTTTGTGTGTGTTTTTTATACCCTGTTCCCATTGAAAATGGGAAAAGGGGGATCATGAAGTTGTGCGAATGTATGTAACAGGGAGAAGGAAAATTTTCCGACCCCATAAAGTATATATATTCTTGATCAGCATGAACAGCCGAGTCGATATAGCCATGTCCGTCTGTCCGTCTGTCCGTCTGTCCGTCTGTCCGTCTGTCCGACTGTCCGTCTGTCCGTCTGTCCGTCTGTCCGTCTGTCCGTCTGTCCGTCTGTCCGTCCGTCCGTCTGTCCGTCTGTCTGTCTGTATGAACGCGTCGATCTCAGAGACTATAAGAGATAGAGCCACAAATTTTTGCACGAAGGTAGATTTATGCTGTACGCAGATCAAGTTTGTTTCAGATTTGGAAAATTCCCACCCGTCCCCCTTTTATCCCCAAAAAACCAAGACCTCCTCTAGAAATTCTACACCTAAACAACCGTCAGATCCACAATTTTCAAGTTAGAGCCTCGTGGTTTAGTATGCATCAAGCTAGGCCCAATATCTATCTATTCTGAAAAGTACAATCAGATCGGACAAAAAACACCGGAGTTATAAGCGAAACAGTAAGAGCACAACCCCCACCCAGTTGTTGGCCAGGACTACCAAAAGTGTTGCCTACATTTAGGATGACATTTTGTCACAAAGAAATAAATGAAAACAAATGAACAGGGTATTTTGTGGTCGGGAAACTCGACTACAGCGCCCTTACTTGTTTTTGTAGGTTTTTAGGGACGGGGAGAAGCGGCAGAGCAACAAATGGTTTTTCCACTTGGACACTGTCCAGACAAGACAAATGCCAACGGCCACAGCAAAATGGCCAAATGTGTTGAAAGGCAGGACAAGGAGCGAGCTCAGGACAACAACAGAAAAAAGCGCAGCCAAAATAATATCGAAAACAATTTTCAAGCACTTAAGTGCAGTCTGGAGGTCGAACTGACTTGGGATTCCATTTGGTGGCCGCAAGGCTTTCGCCTTTTTGTTACGGTTATAAATTTTCGTTGCTTGCACTTATCGATAATAGATTAATCTACTTGGGGCATGTTTGGCATATAAATCCCCAAAGCAAAACTGCGAATGAATTTAACTCTTGAATGTTTTCTCTTTTCTTTTGCAGGTAAGTGGGAAAACTCTTCAATTTTGTACGGTAAGCAACACGCCAACCAGCCCAAACTCATTAACCGAATTGTGATCCATCAAGGGAACAGGATTATATATATATACATGGTATATGGTGCAATCAACATTAAAGTTTGCATGTCAGTGTAAAAGACAAATGACAAGAGTTGGGCGCGTGATGATTGCAACTTTTTACAAGGACAACAACAGCACATCAACAGGAGCAAAAGACAAGTATGTCAACGCAGTGCCCATTAATGTTGGCTAGGTTGGTTTGTTGCACTGTTTCTTATATATACATTTTCTTAAGAGGTATTGGTGTGGTTAAAAGGGAATATACATTTTCTATTTTGCATAAACTATAATACAAGTTTTACACGAAATATTGGGGATTTGTTATTATAAAGCGAACATAAAATGTAAGAAACTGTTAGAGTGAAATAGGTATTTTACTGAAAGTCTTATTAAAATGAAAAAATTACTCATCGAAAAATTAACCTTTGATTTTTCAAACTGCATTTACCTCTCACTGCTCTTCACAGAGCATAGAATCCGTCCTAAAATCGGGAAAGGAAATTAAGAACTCTTGGTGTATTGATTTGAACCTTGGTTCAGACCATGCTTGACACTGTAATAAATATTACATATAAAGCAATGCAATGTTAGTACATAATTTAGTCCTACGTGTTCTAAAATCGTTTTCGACCTAAAAACTAGTCAAATTTGTTAAGGAATCGGGTCGTTTTTGGGTCGAAGGAGGTTTGTGAAATAAATGGGAAAATTCCAAATATAATCTTCTGCTAAGTAACATTCCATTTCGTAATTTATGTAGAAAAATATTGACAATGTTATATGTATTAAGCTCTTGATTTTGTAAATCATTTGAAAAGCTTTGAAATCAAAGATCTTAAAATCAGAGGCTTTTATTAGAAGTAGTTCTTAGTGTTATTCTAGGTTTTTATACCCGTTACTTGGAGAGTAAAAAGGGTATACCAAAGCATCAAGAAAGCATCAATAATCGAGTCGATATAGTCACGTCCGTATATCTGTATGAACACCAAGTATGCGTTGCATACTTTTCTGAGCCGCGCGAGGTTATTAAGCACTAATTGCCATGAGTAACGGGTATTTCGAAGTCGGGCAGGGCCGAATTTAACTTATGCTCTCGTTCTTAATACACTTTAATGCCCATTTTAGGATTCAGTCAGAAACAGATAACAGATGAACTCGCTATATGTCTGCCATTTTTGCTGAACCGAACCGAAATCTCAAGCTCGGAGTAGGTTCGAGTTCTTCTTCTGTGTGTAAAGAGGTTTGGTTGACAGTAAAATCAAAGAATTTTGTAATTTTTAAGCAGCTTTCAAATTTGATTAAAAAAGAAAATATATAAATTTTAGAAAAATGTATGAAAACTATGAAAACTAGAGGCTGCGCCTCTAATGGTTTATACGCTCGATCCAATTTTGACATACTCTCGTTAACAACGCCCGGTATGTTACGAATAAATTCTTCAATATTGGCTTCCATTGCGTCAACCGTTTCGAGCTTTTCGCTATAGATAAGAGCTTTAACATAGCCCTACAAAAAAAAAGGCTAACGGCGTTGTATATGAAATAAACTGTGACATGTGCCACTATGTTGTTGAAACCACATGTCAACCAAGTCCAGCTCCTCCACTTTGGGCAAAAAAAGGGTGGAAAGCAACGCACGGCAGCGCTCACCATTCCAAGTATCGTTCCTGCCTTCTTTAAAAAAAGAACGGTCCAATGATGCCCATGATTATATATACTTTTTTTGGTCAGAGATCCTTCTATGCGTAGTATTTCGCTTATTGTGCAACAACTATTTAAAATTAAATATTAAAAGGTAGGTGGGCTGAAGAAGCCTTTAAAAATGAAAGTAAATTCTACAAATTCAATGGCAACCCTATTTTTTAAAATTATTTTTGCTGTCTAAAATGATGGAAAGTGCCAAGGACATTTTTATTTTTATAAAATATAATAGTTAAATTAAATATATATTCTGCTTGGTATTTGACTTTAATATATATATATTTGTTATATTCCATTTTATTTAAGTTTGATTTGTATTGAATTTCAAGTCTAGTTCTACAAATGAACTGAAACATTGTAATTGGTTTTATTTTATTTCGAATTAAAATACCAAATCAAACTAGAAACCCACATTGGGTTCTCACAAATGATTTGAAAACAAAATAAAAGAAAATAAGAACCAAATAAAGGTGCCTTAACCCCAGGAGAGCTGGGACTAAAATGAATCTATTCATCTTTTTTAACCAAAACTGCTAAAAAAAAAAAGTGTCTACAAATTTATTAATCGCACAATTTAAATTAAAGACGATGCCAATGGAAAACGAAAGCAGTTCCTGGACATGAAAAATTGCTGTAGCTTTGTGGGCACAGACTTACGGAGAGTTATAGATTCTTACAAAAGACTTGGAAACAAAACTAAAGAAAATAAGAGCCAATTAAAAGGGTATTACCTTCAAGAGAGCTGGCAGTAAACTGAATCTATAAATCTAAAGTAGAGCCTACTTATTAATTGATCATGAATTTAAAATTGAAGACATGGCCAATGCCGAATCAAAGCAGTTCATTGACATGGATACTTACGGTGGCGGTGTGGGCCCGAGTTTACGGAGAGCCAAAGGAAAGGATAGCAGAGCCCAAAAAAGAATTTTAACAAAAATTTACAAAAGACAAAAGGAAATAAAACAAAAGAAAATAAGACCCAATTGAAAGTGCCTTACCTCCAGTAGAGCTGGGAGTAAAATAAATATACTCGTCTTTTTTAAGCAAAACTGCTAAAAAAAAAACAGCCCATTTATTGATCACACATTTCAAATTAAAGACGATGCCAATGGAAAACGAAAGCAGTTCCTGGACATGAATAATTGCTGTAGCTTTGTGGGCGCAGATTTACGGAGAGTTATAGATTCTTACAAAAGACTTGGAAACAAAATTAAAGAAAATAAGAGCCAAGGTATTACCTTCAAGAGAGCTGGCAGTAAACTGAATTAATTGATCATGAATTTAAAATTGAAGACATGGATAATTTTGGTGGCGGTTTGGGCCTTTACGGTGAGCAGAAAAAACATTTTGTTTTTACAAAAGACTTGGAAACAACATAAAAGAAAATAAGAGCCAAATAATAGGGTATTACCTCCAAGAGAGCTGGCAGCAAACTGAATCTATTCATCTTATTTAACCATAAATGCTAAAAAGCAGAGCCTACTTATTAATTATTTCTTCATTTATTTCATTATTTGTTAAAACAAGTGACCATTTTGTAATGTTTATCTAGCGGAGTTGAATCCGATATTCTTGTCTACCTAGAATGGAGCTAACTCTACTCCAACTTACCTTCTGCCTGATGAAAAAAAGCAACAATGCTTAAACTAGCAGCAGAAAAAGTAGGTAGGAACTATATGGTAAGCTTAAAGAATTTTGATTAGCTAGAATCCTCCAACCCACAGACGAAATGGTGATATATCGTTCCACTTTAACAGGAACGAGTATAATAGAGAAACTGCTGCTCAGTGCGCTTAGCTTTTATAAGTATAGTCCCTAGAAATTGAGCATTATTTGTTATGGGGACAGTCACAATCAAAACTACTTCAACTTCGATAATGTTGGGTTTGCCAATTAGAGCAAATTGGTTACACATAGTAATTAGGTATGACCTAGAAAAAACGAGAATGCTAAGCTAACTTTGTCTGTGCCGAAGTTTTTATACCCTTGCAGGTGCTCCCATAAATATTTTCAAAAATAATTTTTTCCCAACATCGACCCTTTTTTCGACCAATCGTTCGTATGGGAGCTATATGATATAATCATCCGATTTAAACAAAAATTTTGGAATGCTACCATTAAAAACAAAAAAGTTTTTCTAACAAAGACTGTTTTTCAGACCTGTCTTTTGTATGGCAGTTTTACCATATAGATGTCCGATTTTAATAAAACTTGGTAAAATTATAAAAAAGCATAGAAAACCTATGAATACAAAGTTTGGAGACGTTTAGTTTAGTTTTTCATTCTAAAACTAGTTTTCCGACCCATTGTTCCTATGGGAGCTATAAGATAGAGTCATCCGCTCAAGTCGGCTCCGACATATTAATAGCGTGCAGCAAAAAGAAGAGTCTGTGCAAAATTTCAGCTCGATAGCTTCAAAACTGACAGACTTGTTCTCGTAAAAACAGACAGACAGACGGACGGACGGACAGGCGGACGGACAAAGCTCAATCGACTTGGCTCGTCACCCTGGTCAAGAATATATATAGTTTATGGGGTCGGAAATGAATATTTCTATGCGTTGCAAACTTCTGGGCAAAATTATAGTACCCTTTGCAAGGGTATTAAAAACGAAAAGAAGAAACACTTTGAACAAAGAATGAAAATTATAAATTGGTGAAAGCACAAAACATAGAGAGTGATGTGTGTGAATAGTTATCAGTTTCAGAAATTGATGACAAGGCTCATGCAAAGTCTTGACGTGTTCCTCTTAGTATGGCACACATGGGACGTAATGACTCCGGTGCATTCAACAAAAACCTAGGGAAATCGGACTTATAAAAACAAATTTAAAATGTTCACAACCAAAGCAAGGTGTGACCAAAGATATGCGGCATATGTAGGTGTGTAACAGCGTGGTATTTGGTTAAATCCATATAAATGAAGTTATAAATCCATATAAATAAAGGTAAAACTGAAGTACGTAATTTGTGCGCTAGTCGTTTGTGAAGCTATAACCAGCTCGAACCGGTTCACAACAAACAATATCGCCAGTAACGAAATGGCTGGCAAAAGCAAAAAGCTTTCGTACAGGAAAGTTGTAACTCAGTGAAGCAGCACAATAGATTAAGATTAGTAGGGGTGCATTATATTCCCAACAACAAATAAAAACAGTTAGTAACATTCGAAAATGTTAGCGGAACTAAATTTACACTAAAGGAATACCGGAATTTAAGTACCCTGAAATCATAAAATTTAAACTAGAGGAATACCGAAAAGAAGCCTATCCACGAAACAATTTAGCGTTTTCAAACGATTTGCCGTAGTTTGAAATGAAAAGTAAATTGAAAATTTGGTTTTTAAGAATATAATCCACCCAAAATATCAAAATGTATCATAATTCTCTGAAAAATTTTAGATATTTTGCTATCTTGAAACATTCATTTGTAATGTTAAAATGTGAAAAATTCGTGTTCTGAATTCCACATCACTAAAGTTCCAACCAGTTCGATAGGCTTTTGTCAATCGATAATCGTGTATCGTTGGATAAATGGTTGCCAGACCATTGGAAAACTAATAAGTTCGTACAGAATCGTTTTCGTTTCTCGTGTGACTAAGACGGGTTTGAGACCATGGAGCAAACTTCATAAAGGTTTTTAAAAAACTCATTCTTGTAGGAGAGAGGTGTGGTGGTGAAGCTTGCCCCTCTACACCTCTTTCCTACAAACGAATACTTTTTCAAGAACTTCATGAAGTTTGCTCCACCGTGTAAGTCCAGTCTAATTATTTAAATGTGATGGCAACTAAGTAAATACAATTTACTCGACTGTAACGAAGCTTTCCAGCCCGGGCTAAGCTCAGACTGGCAAAAGTAAAATACAAGATATTGGTAATTCGCGGGGACTATGGAGAATGATGGGGTCGTGAGACGGCTGTTCTTCTAAGAGCGTCTACCACCAAAATATTATATGTATACTACACTGCCCCCAAAGGTAGTGGGTGATTCAGGTTAACAGGCTGAATGAATTAGAACACACACGATCGGCTCACGACATGTCTAATTCTTTCTTATGAAAACCTCCAGGAAGGTGATGGAGTGTCCAGCGTGACCGTTTTCAGGCTCGAGGACCTAGGGCCAATTAATACTCGGGATCTGTACGAAACACGCAATTGATGCCTTACGCGCCTTGTCTACGTGCTAGCGATTCCTAGGAGCGGATCAGGGCACGCGGTTAACACCATATGTGTCTCAACCACGACTTTAAGGTACTAAGGGATGGGGCAGTTCACGTGGTTAGTACCATGCGGGTCTTTACTACGGTCTGAAGGTACTCAGTGATGGGGCAGCTCACGTGGTTAGTACCCTGCGTGTCTTTCTTTACTGCCTAAAGATCCTAGGGAGGTAGGTGGAAAAGCACGCGGTTAGTATCCAACATCTAGACAAAGTCCTAACGATCCTAAAGGATTGAACAGAATACGCGGTTAATACCCAACGCGTCTTGCTGAAACTTGCACTTGTTTGACCTGATGTGAGTCCCTTTCGATAGCCCTAAGCTGAGCTGATTTTTATAGCTCCTGGCATTGTGTTGTAGTTATTATTGTAGAATAAGGTTCAAAACGAATTTGCTTATACACATAAGGTGTTAATCGATAATCGGCAGTGGAACCACTGGTTCTTGGAACACGAAAATGAAATCGTATCGGAATTGATGCGGAACTATATTTGAAAAGTCAATGGAGTTGAAAACATTTAGCTTGTGGTTACAGTAAAAGTAGATTTGATTTTTCAACAACTTGAATGGAAACTGTAAACAAATTTACCTGACTACTTTTAAGCATCATCTTCAAAGATGAGTTTCGTTTTTGGAAAAGGAAAATCGCGCTCCTACCAACTAAACTCATTCATTCGAGTCCAACCGAGCCCTTTAATGGTCATCAGTGAGTCGACTACTTGGCAATGCGTCCCCCTTAATTTCTATGCATTTTCCATTTTTGCTTTTAGATTAATTAAAATTGTTTTTCGCTGTTTGCCGGCGCTTTTCTAGGGCTCTCGCCTCGTCTCTGCACTGTTTGCATTAATTACCGCGTTGTCCATCCATTTGGCAAATTATGCAGCTGGCAAGTTTTTAATTAAAATATAATGTAACATTTGATTGGCCTGGAAAAATGTGTGCAAACATGCACGTATAAATATATTTGATATATGCCTAGCAAACAGTAAGTAAACCCAAATGAAAACCCATCAAATTGATGGACAGACAGTCAAGCAGGCTTGGCACTGTAATTAAGTCTAATCAGAATTTGCAACAAGCAAAAATCATGCGTGTCCAGTGCAGTCGAGTCGAGTCGAGTTGAGTTGAGTTGCGTTGCGTTCCGTTTCCCCCCCTCAGGGCCAGATCTCTCAGGTCTCACTCTCCTTCATCAGTTGGTAACATGAGCTTCATTAGTGTATGCAATAATGGCAAACATTTTTTGCCTGCCAGGCCTGAATGACGACGACGACGACAACAACGACGATGATGACGATGATGATGGGGAGATGGAGACGAGACTGTCCATGGCCAACACGGCGTATGCGTAACAAACTGCACTCCATCATCGTGTGGGGAATAGCGCAGGGGAGCGAGGGGAGAGTAGCCCTGGTTTTCCTCCTGTTATTTGATAGCAAAATAGTCGCTCGTAGCTGTGTGTGCAGCTGCATTGAGTTGCATGTGCAACGGCCGGCCTTGTGATTTTGAATTTTCCGTATTTTTGTGAAAATTTCAGTTTGGATATGATGCGGATGGTCTGTCATGGGGTTTTAATTATTTTGTTTGGTTTCCTCAAATTTCGTGTGCGTGTGGTTTTGTAATGCGCACATAATTGATAGTCGAAACTCAATAGGACACGTGACACCGCCCAAAGGATGCGTCTGACTTATAATCATCTTCTGTGAGTTTTGAAAGATTTCTGAGCGCAAGTAAAATTTGCCAGAAGTTGTTGTTATGGCTGATTAATGGCTTTTGGCGATAAACAGGAGACTAAGGCCAATTATGTCAGGGGATATATCAAGGAAATGTTAAGTATTTAAGCAAAAGCTTAGTTATTGCAGAGGCCTACATATAAGAGACAACTCTTGACCATTGGTTCGACATGTAAGTTGGATTACATTGTTTAGTTCTGTAGTATGCTGAGTAGACCACCAATCACTAAAAACCAGACTAAATTTATGCACCGAGGGAAAAAACCGACAACATTGGTCTCAATATGAGCTCATTTGTTGTCAAAAACTAATAATGAACAGATTTTCTCACTTCCAGAACTTCTTTTTGAGATCAAAAAATCGTGATTTGTTTTGAAATGTTCAGTTTAGGGGAACATTTCAAACTCAAAAAAAATTTTATGTCCAGAGATCCAGAACCAGAGACCAGGGTCCTGATCCAGTCCAGGACGAGATCCAATTCCAGGTCCAATTCCAAGTCCAATTTCTGGTCCAATTCCAGGTCTAGATCCGATTCCAGCTCCAAGTCCGCAGAGACCTCGCCTTGTACAACACCCCACCTGCCTTAGTTAATTTATTCTTCAGATAATATTATGGAATTTCGTTAAAAGCTATTTAATTTATCTAAAGAAAATCTTACAATTTATTCTTAAAAAGAAAAAAAATGTGAAAATAAGACGTATTTATTTATTTATGTTTTCGAAATTTCTAACAAATCGCACATTAACAAAGACGAGAAGCTTTTACTTGAAAAGAAGATTGAATACAAGAGATTGCAGGTATTTGCCAAATTATGTGGTTTTTTTGAGATTCTTATGAAATCCATATTTATTTGGGTCGTCGTTTGTTCTGTTATAAATTACGTTCTCTGATCTAGCTTATCGCCCAATTATTATATTGCCCAAAAAGCCTTGAAAGGGACAAAATTACTCATACATTTCAGACATTTCCAATTCTCCATTTTGTCTAAGAATAAGTTTTTCCGCTGAGTTGATTTCAGCCATGGTATTTTTATACCCTGTTCCCATTAAAAATGGGAAAAAGAGAATCATGAAGATGTGCGAACAGGGAGAAGGAAACATTTCCGACCCCATAATGTATACATATTCTTGAACTCTGCCATTTATTATATGATCTATCAGCCATGCTCCGGTTTTCACTTATTTTTGCGAATTGAGATTTCAGCAAATTCGTACGATTTTAGTTTAGAGCGCTCCGAAATTCGCCAGTTTGTGTCATCGATAATGTTCCATTCCCAACTTGTTTTGTGTCATTTCACATAACAAAAACAGCTGATGAGCGCCACTAGTCATGCTATCGATAGTCGGATATCGATACATACCATGGCCAAATCGCAAATGTTTGTTATTGTGGTCAGTTTTCCATCTCGCTCCATTTTGTGTATCTCTATTTAATAATTGCATAAAATATTGCCTCAATGCTAATTGAGTGGATGAGTCCGTAAGACAAATCTAAAAACGTTAAAGAACTGAATTAAAATAGTTCCGTGGGCTGTCTGATTGTGCATCAACCTATATTTTGCATTTACTTTTCATTTCACGGACTCAGATGTCGCCGGTTTAAAAACGGCAAAACTTTGCGATTTCCGAATGTCGGAGCACCAACTTTTACGATTTGGTGATCAAATCGCAAAGTTTTTGCGAAAGCGAAAATGGGAGCATGGCTGTATATGAAAATGTGTGAGGTTGCTGATATTGGGCACATACAACAGCAGCAGATGTGCAACTTTTTGTATTGCGTGGGCGGGAGAGGCGGTCGAAAAAATTTGAAACAAACTGGATCTGCGTGCAGATAATACTACTACTGATCTAGCTCTTCTTACTGAAATCTAGGTGTTCATACAGACGGACAGACAGACGGGCAGGGCTATATCGACTCGACTGTTGATGCTGATGAAGAATATATATAGTTTATGGGATCGGTCGGTATTGAGAAAAACTTTTTATACTCTGTACCGAAGGTACATAGAGTATTATAAGTTTGTGCAAAAGTATGTAACATCCAGAAGTAAGCATCTCCGACCCAATAAAATATATATATTATTGATCAGCATCAACAGCTGAGTCGACATAGCCATGTCCGTCTGTCCGTCTGTTTGTCTGTCCGTCCGTCCGTCTGTCCGTCTGTCTGTCCGTCTGTCTGTCCGTATGAACGCACAGATCTCAGAGATGGTAAGAGATAGAGGTTTGACATGTATGGGACATATGCTTCTTATGTCTGCAGGCAGATCAAGTTTATTTTCAATTTTGGCCACGCCCCCTCCCGCCCCCGCAATTTAGAAAAAACGTCATATCTCCCACAGTTTGGAAGATAGATGGCTTGTTCCTTCTGGACATATTTAGTTATTAGGATAACTTATCGATCCGCCAAAGAAATGAAGAAGATCGGATGAACGGTTTTCGAGTTATGATCAAAAGACAAATTTTCTTGGTACAGAGTATGTTATAGTCGGGCTTGACCGACTTTCTTTCTTGTTTTCTTATGTAATCGACTCCAAATTTCTTACACATCGATATCGCATATTTATATAGTAGCTCCCATAGAAAAGTAAGATCCGAAAAGTAGTCTTAGTTAGAAAAACATGCTGCAAGGGTATAAAAACTGCGGCAAAGCCGAAGTTCCTCTATTTGTGTCAGGGACCGAACCGAAGCGCTTATTCCAGCTGGCAAACCGAACCGACTTTCTTTCAGAAATGCTGAACCGAACCAAAAACCACAAATAAAAACGGTTTGGTTCGTTTCAGTCCTCTGACGAGTTTTAGTGGGAATCGCTTTGCTCTACCCAACGATTTTTTGGGAACTTGAATCGTTTCCCTAAGATAATTGTTACACATTTCGTTCGACCCGCTAAATATTTAGCGATGCCGCCGAACTCAATTTATACTTGTCATCAATTTGTATTTTTTCCGCTAGTAGACAATATTTTAAATTTTTTGTGGTAATTCCTTACCTTAATTCAATCTTGGACAGAAGTTTTTTGCTCATATAATATGATAAATTTACCCTATTTAAGATGTAAGATGCATGATACGAATTCTTTTCTAGCAGACATTCTCTCTTTTCGGAGGGCATTCCTCTAGGAACTTATAGACGAATCCTGGAAATTCGACATGATAAACTTTGGACATTCTTCTAAGGATTTTAAAGATATTCAAATGGATTATAGGAATGCAATTTCAAAAGTGTTCGAAAAGTCACATTACTACAAAAAATCATAATATTTCATAATGTGCCTTTGTGAACCACTGAACCGAACCGAAACCGCGGTTCAGTTAGCTCCAAAAACCAAGTAATGAACCAAACCAGAGGTTTAGAAACTGTTTAAACCATTGAACCGAACCAGTACTTATTTTCGAGCGGTTTGCATCCCTGATTTTCTTACCAAAAAATGTCTCCACCAAGCTTCAGAGGTTTGATTATAAAAGCAACCGGTCTGAGAACTGAACCTTGGTCTTTTCAAAAGGTTCGATCCCCTGTCCGAACCTTTTCCAGAATCTGAAAGTTTTGTGCTAGATATTTTGTACTATTTATGGAGCTTTGATCCTAGTCTCTGAACTCAGTTAGAATGTAGTTTGTCAAACGTGGCAAGTGACTTCTAAATTACCTTAATGACCCAGTTAATCTTAAGAAATTGCGTCTTGCTTAACATAACGAAAATATTGATATTGTCTTTATTTTTTACCCTGAAATATTTATATTATAATGATATTTTTAGAATATCGTCAAATATCCGTCAACTCTACATAAAAGCAAGCTGAAAATGCTTCTGTGCTGCAATCTGCAGTCTTTTTAGATGTGCGTTGATGCCCCGCTTTGACATCCAAAAGTTTATTATAACTTTCAAAATGCTCCACATGCTCAAAGTTAGAAAAGATTTCCAGCTCTCTTAAGCTTTTTCAACTAGCCCCCCTACAACCACTAACAAAATTTTCTAATCACTCTTAATGTTTTGGCGTTTGTTTTAAGCTGGTGCTCTCTCTATTTTCCTGGAAGATAACCATTTGGGTTTTGGGCAGTGCTTTTGGCAGCCTATTGTTGTGCACCTGCTGCTGCGCCAGCTGCTCACGTCGTCCAATTTATGCCCAGCACATTCTCAATTGCTATCTTTTGTTTGCTGTTTATGATTTTTCATCTTGGACATGTTTTTAATTAAGTTTCTGGTACTTGCAAGCTGAAATCTACCCCCTCTTTGGAATCCTAGTCAAGCGAGCAAAGAAAAGAGCTTTATGCTTGAATGGCTCCAAGCATGGAAAAGTTTTCAAGGTTTTTCAATTGTTGCTGTTGCTGCTGCTGCTGCTGCTACTTCGGCTTGGGGGTAATAGCGATCAGTTTGCTGTGCTGCCAAAGTCTAATTGCACGGAACGAAACAAACGAGTTGGATAAGAAGCAGCCAAAGCTGGAGTCAAGACATAAAAAAAACGAGCAGTGGGTTGCAAACTATTTTGCATGCAGGAGAGTATGTGGCTGAGACTTGCCAAAACCCTCTTGGCTTGTCACTGCCACCTCCAGCAGCAGCACCAGCAAAAAGCAGAGAATGAGCAAGTGAAACGAGGAGTGGACGAAAAACAAGTATCGAGACGGGGACAGATTTGCTCGTAACATATCTTGTCGTCGTCGTTTTTCGCTGGCGAATTGTTGCATAAAAGTCAAAAATCTTCAACTTCAACCAGCATCAACTATATAAACGACGCCACGGCGAAGGCTGCTCAAGTCGTCAATGGCAACCAGGGGCACTTGAGTGTGCAAACTGCAAACACGCACTCACACACATACAGACTCAGTTGGAATCATTGCCATTCTCCATTCCCCACTATCTTGTGTCGTTGTCGTCTATCATGACGAAAAAAAAGTGCTCATATTTGCTCAGCCCTTGCATCGCATGTCCTTTTTTTGTCCTTCGACTTACGTAGTGCGGTCCCGCTAACTACCCCAGCTCCGCCGTCCCTGCCGACTGGTTATGGATATGCCTTTGAGCGTTTTAAATTTCATATTGCAACTGCATCGTCTTCTTTGCTCATTGAGATTTCGTTTCGTCTATTTGTACAGTTACTCAAAAAATAATGGCAGAAAAGTCGACCATTTTGGTATACCCATCCCTGTGATGAAAGGTCAAAAAAGGACGAACGGTTCATTGACAGAAATGCCAAGTTTCTTATTGTTTTGTTGTCTATGATTAGACTAAAAAGATGTGGCCGGGTGGGGTGGTGGGTTCGGAACATCTAATGAAAGCACCCGGTCACTTTCACTAGCTATTGGCGCCAGCCTTGAAGTAACTAGCCGTTCGGATTCGCTGATCAGCTGTAAGTCCCTTTCTCTTGTACGAAAATTAAAAGCAGTACCAAGAAATTGAAAACAGCTCGGCTTGGCCCACTGTACTGTGTAATAATATGATTCAAAAGATACCGGCAAACCGGCTTTGAACCGACTTTTTCACTGTGAATCGAACCAAGCGTGTAGGAATAATTATACCTGCCCCTGTTCCGAGCCCAAGTTCTGGGTTCGGTTTAACAAAACTTAGACATTTTAAAATCTCTGAGCCATTTCCTGGTGATTATTTGGGTTTCTGGTTCAAATAGTGCTAGAGAGAGTTCCAGGCTAAATCAGTTATTAAAATAAACAATAAGTAGATAGAGCTAATGGCTTAGAACTGAATTCGGCTTGTGATTTTAGATCCTTAGATTCTAAAGTTTATTGAATGATTCTAAAAAAGATTTCTTTAATGCGCTTTTATAGCTCACTCGCTCTTCGAATATCATCAGTTGCGGATATAGATGACATCGCTCTAATCGTGGCCCAGGTGGGTCATTGTGACTCCGGTGCATTCAACAAGCACCGAGGGATAACAAATTTAAAAAGATCACATCTAAATGTTGCCCTAAAAGATGGGGGAATATGGCCTTAATAGCAAATAGCGTCCAAAGATATGCCAATTTTTATGAATATTAATTTGGGCTTACATTGTGCATGATTTGCTTCGTTCTTGACATGAAAAAACATTCGCCCAAGCGCACAGCTTTATTTTCTAGTAGCTCCTTAACATTATGGTCATTTAGAGAATTTTGTAATTAAAAAAAAGGCTTTGTACATTTCTGTCCTTTGTGTAGCTGCCTTATTGCTTCATGTATGCAAGCATATGAAAAAGTTCAACTTCCGAGTATTTCTCAGAACTCATATTTAGTACAAGCAAATGCTTATTTCAGAGAAAGACAGTCGTCTACCCCATTTTTATTAACATTTTTGGGAAGTATCATTTTTCTGTCCCTCCCCCGCCCTCGTACGTCTCTCCATATTGAGGAGGCACATGCAATTATGTACCCGAAACCGAAATGAAATCACATTGACCAGAGCCCCAGAATCATTTTTCAAAAATCATTCACAGCCAGCCAAGTGCGCATTCAATCGTAACGCAGAGCTGCTCCCATCGCCCACTCTCTCCCTATGTCTGTTCCTGTCCCGCTTTGAGCCAATAAAGCGTGTGTGCATCAATGCAGTCTCATTCTCTGCATACTCCACTTCCACTCATCTCTCATGCAATATTCAATTTTTCAATATCTCATGGGCGGCGGGCAGCCGTAGGCAAAAGCGTTTGGCGAAAAATCAACTGAAACGGCCTCGGACTCCTCCTTCATTCCTGGCCCTGTCCCTGCCCCTGTCTGTGCATCACAGTGATTAATGTCTGTGGCAAATGCATTAAATTCTGTTAAATGTATTACAATTTTGCCAGTGCTTCAGTCAGATGCAACCCACCCAACGGTTTCACACCAAGATCTGTGCCTGTGTCTGGCTGATTGATGGGCGCTTGGTCTGCCCCACCGGGAGCCGCCTGGTTTGGTAGATATTGTGTGGGTGGTGGGTATGGGTATGTGTATGGAGACAAGATGTCTGGTTATGAATTTGTACAGTTGCCATTTTCTACAAGACAATTTGGAAAAAAAAAGTTCAAAATCGAAAAGTTTTGGTGATCAAAATTTCAATCATAGGCAAAACATAACTGGTCAAGGGTAAGCCTTAGGTGGTGTTTCAATTCAAGTTATGCCTTGACTCACAGCCGAACATTCGAAAGAGCTAGTTTTTTATATTACAGCTGCAAACTAAAATGAAACGGAACCCAGCAGGCAGATCCTAAGATCCAAACGGACCTTCGCTGCTTCAAAAAAAAGTAAATCTGTTGAAAAAATAAAAAGGGTCGCTTTTAAGAATCTTTGAAAAATTGCATTACATATTGAAAAAAAATTAAGTATTATTAAATAAATAAACAGCAGCCTAAAGCTCCAAGGCCGCGCTTCTCTCTGGCTTGTGTGCTTCTAATTTTTCAACAAGGTAAAGAGACCTAACGAATGAGAAGCTTTTTCCCGGCTATTTACTTCAAAGCTATCGCAAATAGCTTGTGAAGGTGACCGAGTGTGTACATTTTTTATGTTTTACTCACGATATCTTGCTTAGCAGGCATAAATACTACTACCGCACTCTGGGACTAGTCGACTACCTATATAGTCCACCATGAAAAGGCTTTAACTTTTAATTTATTTTTGGATGGGAGTTGGTAGTCGGATTGACAAAATGTCATCTTTGTACAACCTCTCATCACAAAAGGACACATCTTTCAAAAGTTTAAAATCCTAATTCGAACTGTTTATGCAGTTGATCAATAATCACGAAGTTTAATTCACTTTTTCATGTATTAAGACTATCTCACATTATTCGTCCTTGCAGGCCAAAAACTAAAAAAAGCCTGAAATTAAGGTAAAGCAGTTTCTAGACAAAAAAAA
Organism: Lordiphosa fenestrarum; assembly: GCA_035044985.1. NCBI lineage: Eukaryota > Metazoa > Arthropoda > Insecta > Diptera > Drosophilidae > Lordiphosa > Lordiphosa fenestrarum. The sequence goes on from JAWNNO010003406.1 coordinate 27,691, forward strand.
CTGTCTTTATTTCTGTGTATTTTTTGAAGAAATACTTAAATATAAGGACCGTTTTCGTAAATATAAATTTAGTTAAGGCAGACTCAGCTTAAGCTTTCAGCCGGAAAGATGCTGTCAACAAGCCGGCTGGCTCAGATGGTAGAACCTCGCCTTTAAGCAATTCCCGAAGAGTCGCCTTACTCTCTTAAACATAACGAACGTTTAGGAAAAGTGACCATATATTTTGCTGACTATTTCCTTAAAAACCAACCGACTGAAATTTTTATCAGCTAAAATGATTAGGTTCATTACCGAAACGTGTTGCTAGATCGTGCGTTTTGACGCCATGTCATTAGTGTTCAATTACCGGGGGACCCGAGCTTGATTCCCAGAAAGGTAAGGTAAAGTTTTAAATAAAAGCTCTTATAAGTTTTACTAAAAGAAGAATTAGAACACAACACCGCGTCTCCACACCACCCACACAATGTAAGGTATTTGCTTCCCTTGGTTTATTCTAGGTATGCAAACCGGTTCCGAACCAGACCGCTAATTCCAGTTTTGGTAAGCCAGAACCGCAAACCGATCCGGTTTCTTTCTAGAAATACTATACCGAACCGAAAACCACTAAGAAAAACGGTTCGGTTTGATTCAGTTCTTGGCGAGTTTTAAGACTTGAATCGCTTTTCTCTAGCCAATGATACTTATTAATTATGGAATTTGAAACGATTCCCTAAGATAATTTTTGTACTACATTTCGTCTGACGCTTTATATTCTTAGCTGTGCCGGTTCAATATAACTTGACTTGTCACAATTTTTACATGTTATCCTGTAAATCCTCGTATTTTTATCTACCCGACAATCTTTGATTTGGAAGGGCATTCTTTTAGGAAGTTTTAGATTTCTAAAGATTTTATAGATACTTAAATGGTTTATAGGAATTCCATTTCCAAAGTGTGCCAAAAGTCACAGAATTCATATTATTTCATAATGTGCCTTTATGAACCACTGAACCGAATCGAAACAGCGGCTCAGTTCGCTTCGAAAACCATGTAATGAACCGAACCGGCGGTTCAGAAACTGTGTGAACCACTGTGCATCCCTGATTTATACTTCCGCTCTTGTGGGAAACAAACAAAATACCTCTATCACGGTAGGCAAACCCCACCACACCCGTCTGGGAAATAAATTTCGAAATTATTCAGCAAAATTCCTTACTTTTAGGCAGTTTCATGGCCAAGGTTCTCTACCTAATACTTAACAAGTTAAGGTCATCAGCAACCATGAATTAAGGTTTTTTATCGGGGGTTGAAGGCAATTTATTTGTTTAGGCATGGATTCATCTCTATAAATTTTGGCATTAAGTGATACAATCTGTTTCTCAAAGGTCTAATTGCTAGCTCTGACAGCTTTTGACTTCACAAATAGATCTATCTGCTTAACTGTAAGTTGATGATGCATTATATCCCTAATCCAAGTTGCCAGTAATGATTCCAAATTGATCATTATCATAAATCTATTTCGAAATATGCCTGTGAAACTATTTTCAGAATCAAATGGGCTGATTTCTATACATACACATACATTAATCTTAATTTGTATATTTTGTACAATAAACCGTCAAAGAATACCGATTAATGTGCTATAAAGAGATTGATGTTCCTAAGCTATGATTGAGCTGAGCTTAAAATGATCAGAAAACAACAACTAAAATAATTTTGTAACATATCTTTCAAAGCTTTTCGGCTTAATGCCAGCTTCAATTTGTTTTGGTATCAAGATTTGTGTAAATATTTAATTTGATTTCATTTTGTGCAACCCTCTCGACCCCCTCTTACAGCATTTAGTTGAGTTTCAATCCGGCAACTTAACCCTTAAACTCTTTTGAGGAACCCAAAGTCCCAAGCACGCACTTCAAATGCCAAAACAGCACAACAATCTCCAATTCTAAGCCAAGACACACATCCACACAAACAGATGCACAGATGCGTACACACACTTGCACATGCATACATATGTTCTACTCCTTTTTATAGCATACTTACCAGGGACGTCTTATGCTTAATGCCAATTCAATTTATAAATTGTGATTTCTCTCTGCCGCCCTCTCTCTCTCCCTCTCTCGTTCGCTGAGTACGCGCCACAGCATTTTGGCAAACAAGTTTTGCACACTTGAAATTTTTGTGATTGATGTGCTTTGCTACATTTGCCAGCCGCCGCTGTTTGACTTTGATGTCTCTCTGTGCCTCCCCCTCGCTGTTAGAAACTTACTTTTTACGCGTGTGAGTGTGTGTGTGTGTGTGTGTGTGTGCATCTTGAGCTGGCGAAAGTTTTAATTGCTTTTTGCAATTAGAACTATTAGTGAGTGTGCCGGGTTACAACTGCGACTAGCTGCTGCTGCTGCTCCAGTTGACTGCACAGCCGCCCAAGCCGCCACCAATTTGCTGCTCCTTTTTCACTCCCCCCACCCCTGCAATAATATCTAAGAAATTCATTTAATAGCTTTGCAGTTTTCATGTGTGCGGTTCAAATGATTTGCGCAAATATTTTCGCTGGCCCTGAAATTTAAAAGCAACTTTCAGTTTTGCTGCTGCGTGCGTTTGATGCTTTCTCAATTAAAATCGAAGGAAGAAAAATTTCATATTTCAAATTATATTGAGCTGTGTGCCATGCAAAGGGACATAATCGAACTGCATGTTGTGGGCACTTTGACTGGCGCTCTCTGTGTCGCCACAGCAAACGAGTGCTTGTTGTTGACTTTTTCTCGCCCTCCCCCCCTCCCGTTCACGCTCTTGTGCAATCTTTTTGCATGTAGCAAAACAAATCAACTTTTCTGTTTGCTGCTGGGCTGCTGAAGAGACCGAAACGAGTTACAACATCGAACGCTGAACGTTGCATTCAATGGCAATCACAGCCAGTGACTAGAGCGGGCAATGGCGGCAACGTTGGACAGAGGCGTCGATGGACCCTATTGAGTTCTTCGAAGTATTCGAATTGGTTCCAGCATTCATGTTTCTTATGAACTGTAAAATAGTGCAATTCAAGTACAGCAGGCTGCTTTATTCCTAAAGATTTTTGGTAAGACTTTCAGTCTATACTCTGAAAGCCATATAAGTGCAATATAATGACTCTGAGATTTCCATCAAATTTGTTGGCAATTATCTTATGGATATCGAAGAAAAGCAGATGCTAATGTGGTCGATCATATGTATACGAAATTTTAAAATCGATAACAGCAAAAATCAAATATTTATATAATATCAACAAATCAATGCATTCTAAAGACGCTGTCGCCATCTATTTGCCCTTTTTGTATACCCTTGGAGGACTTTATTAAAATTGTCCAGATGTTTGTAACGCAGTGAGAAAAGCTTCTTTGTTTTCAATACAAACTTCTCCAAACTCCGTATTTACTAGGTTTATTTGCCTTGCCACAATTATGACAAAATTGGTTGAAATCTGACATCTATATAGTATAACTGCAATAGAAAATTAAGGTTAAAAAAATAGTCTTAGTAAGAAAAACTTTTTTGTTTTTAATGTCAACCTCTTGAAAATTCGCATATATTTATTTTATAAGCTTTCACACAATTCTTTAAAGTTTTGTCAAAATCGGATGACTATAGGTTATAAGTGTCATAGGAATGATCGGTCGAGAAACGAGTTGTAGTGAGAAAAACTTTTTTGTTTTCAACGAAAACGCCTCCAAACTTTGTATTTCTAAGTTTGCTATATTCCATGATTCCAATAAGTTTGATCGAAATCGGACATCTATATTGTATAGCTGTCATACAAAAGTAGAGTCAGAAAATTAGTCTTAGTGAGAATAACTTGTTTGTTTTCTGTGGAAATGTCCAAACTAAATAATGCAGGGCGCAAGAGTCCATTTCCTCGAATTTTTCGGGAATTAAAATCTATTTGATAGCTTTTGAACTGACGGAGGAAATCGGATAGAAACAGGAGAAGATACTTTCCATAATTTAGTGAGTAAACTTTACCACGAGCATGAATCTTTTTGAAAAAATTGCTGTACTTTTAAAAGCGCATTTTGACTAGGACCTCAACTTTTAAATGACACTAAAAAGCCAAAAGAAAGGGAAACTCATTTTGAATCGTCAGGGGTTTTTTTTTTTAAATGATTAAGTAGATTTGTTGTTTTTCACAGGTCCTACACTCAGTAAAAAACGACGTTCCAAATCCCAGCCTAAGCGGACTCCTTTTTGAACCATTCGTTCGTGTATTTTTGTTCACAAAACAAGCCCGACGTTCACGGAAAAAGACCGCTGTGCACCTCGCTGAGTGCTGAGCCCTATGGCTGCATTTTTCACTGTGACTAATCGCAAGGTCTCACGTGAGGTCGACGGTGGAGACGGTTGAGATGCTAACTCTCGTGTAAAGCGTTAGGTCCCTGGTTCAATCCCCCGCCGAGGAACGTTGAGTTTTTTCCTTTTTCTTTTAAAAGCGAGCACAACACATGCTGTTCGAAAAAATGTTCATAATATGAGAACCACTGTTCGCGATTTACGAAAAATCGGGATTACTGGTACTTTTGGCAACGAATGGTCTTGATTTCGGTAGATTTTGAACTGAATTTTTTCTAAGTGTATGTATAATAATTTCCTTTGCACTTGGCAATTATTATTTTTAGTTATTATTAATTTGATCAATTTTTGTAAATTCTTACAGTTTTTTTTATCGTAAGCAAGAGATTTCGCTTGAGTCGCTTTACAATTAGTGGTGAAACCTTTTTTCAGGGATGCAAACCGGTTCTGAACCGAACCGGTTTTGAACCGAACCGAACCGCATATTCCAGCTAGTGAACCGAACCGCAAACCGAACCGGCTTCCAATCAGAATTGCTGAACCGAACCGAAAACCACAAAAGAAAACGGTTCGGTTCGGCTCAGCTTTCCCACGAGTTTTAACTGGAATCGCTTTCCCCAATGTTTTTGATTAATTTGGGAATTTGAATCGAAGATAAATTTTATACATTTCGTTCGATCCTCTACATAGGATGACTTGACACAAATTTTACAACTTGTAATACTGTAAGTCTTCTGCAATGGCCCGCCTATCGCTTAATATTCCTGTCATCAATATGTATTTTTCCTCTAGTAGACAATATTTTCAATTCAATATTTTTTACCTTAATTCATTCAATCTTAGACAGCAGAGTTTTTTTTCGTATGATATGATTAATAGGGTATGTAAGATGCATGGAACGAATTCTTTTCTAGCTTCGAAGGGCATTCCTCAAGGAATTTATAGACGAATTCTGAAAGTCCAACATCATAATATGCACATTCTTCTAAAGATTTTAAAGATATTCAAATTGATTAGAAGAATTAAATTTCAAAAGTGTTCGAATAGTCACATTTTTACAGAAATGATAATATTTCTTTATGTACCTTTGTGAACCACTGAACCGAACCGAAACCGCGGTTCAGTTAGCTCCAAGAACCATGTACTGAACCGAACCGGCGGTTCAGAAATTCTGCGAACCACTGAACCGAACCAGTACTTATTTTCGAGTGGTTTGCATCCCTGCCTTTTTTTGATTTTAATCGATTCTCAAAAATTTAATCGATTTCCGCACGCAGAGAAAAAATCTATGCATTGATTCGAGAATCGATTTATTTGCCAGCTATACACCTTATATATAGATTTGACAGGGTCGGAAATACTTCCTTCTGGCAAACTTGTTATACTGTGTGTAACTCTGGTACAGAGATAAGACGATATCGTTTGAGTACTACGCAATTTTTGTATCCCGTTTTTCTTGATTCCGAAAATTCCTGAATCATGTCTTAAAAGTACTCAAATCCAACATTACTCATTCTTAAATCAAAAGCATAGTGCATTGTCAAAAACCAAAAAAGTTAATTAGTTTATTCACTCTTCAATCGAGAAATCGTTATCGAATCAAACTGCAATGTAAAATCAGTTGTCTTTTGCTTTTCAAAGCAATATGAGTGCCAAATCGATGGCGCTTCCAGCTTGGCAGTTTCCCCACACACTTCTCTCCAATTAAAATCGATACTGGGCGGTCTATACGCCATCCTCTTAGATGTGAGTGATCTATTCTCTCAGTTTCTTTAACCTACTCCGTTTGCCTGAAAGTACCAAACTACAACATCGATTTAAAGAGTAAAATTCTTGAAAATTTAAGAACCAATAGATTTTTGTTCAAGAGCATACGTATTCTGAAATAAAAAGATCCAAAAAGATGAAAAAAGATCAAATTGGAATAAATAGTTTTTAATATTCCTTTTTTTGTAAATTAAATGATCCATTTTTCATATAATTTGGATGATTTTAAGCTCCGTTGGTTATAAATATAAGATCCATTAAATGGATATTTTAATATCCAATCATTAAATGGATATTTTGTAATATTCTTTTTTTCTCCCTAAACTTATAATATTCTCTATAATATTTTCTGATTGTAAGGTCTTTCTTCACCTAAGGCGTTGATTTGCTGCTAACAAACATCTCCTCTTAACTGTTCCGCCTCTGTTCATTTCATTTTAGTTGCATGCACACACTTTCCTCCTCTCCCACCCCAATCCCAGTTCTGTCCCGAGCGCCTTTGACAGTGTTTGTATTAAAAAATTAAACTAGATTTCCCTTTAGTTTTGCATGTTTCAGCCAGCCGCCGCGGGCAATCGCTTACTTTATACTCCTCCTCCTGCCTGCCCGCCCACTACTCGCACTTTGGCCGCCTGTGTCCAGTGTGCCCAGTGTGGCCAATGTCGATTGCATTTCGAAGAAGCAATTTCAATACGCCTCAGAGCTTGAAGGCATCACAAACGCGCAACGGTTTTTTAATTGCCATGTGGCTCAGGTGGGTCCTGGCCACAGTTAGCCAGAACCTGCCTGGCTGGCCAAAGGCTCAAAATATGAATCATAACTCCAGCCATGGGACGACGAAGCCAATGCCAATGACTAATTATGAAATGTTTGATTTCCCCGGGGAAAGAAAACGCGACGAATATTTTCAGCATACCTGACTGGCGCCGCCAGGACCACGGTGAATATCCTCGGATGTTGCGCTTTTTTCGTGTCTATTTTCTGATGAATTTTTGGCGCAGGGAGACAATCAACAAGCCAGAGCGCAGATGGCGGCACGTGTTTTCTTTTTGTGGTTGGTGGGAAAAAAGGGGGTGGGGTGGGGGAAGCTCGTCACATAAATTCGTGATGAAATGAAATGAAAAATCAAAAATAAATTGCACAGAAATGTAATGAATTTTAAGCATCCCACAAAAATACACATGTGAGAGGGGCGAGAGTAATGGGCGGTGGAGCGAGCGGAGGAGGCGGTCGGAGGGCAGTGCTTTTGACAACTGTCTAGTAAGGCCATGTCACACTATACGCTCATGTCTCTTTGCGGTTGGCCACTGGATGTCTCTGACGATGACGACTGCAGCGGCGTCGCCAGCGTCTGTGCACAGTGGAAGCAAAACCAAAGTCAAGGGAAACAAATTCTTTGGTCAGGGTGGATGAAAATATTACAACACAGTTCAGTCTTATGAGACGATCCCCTCATACAAAAGCATAAATTAATGAGTACCAAACTGCTTCATTTTGTTTCTGTCTTTGATAATTTCTTAAAATAAAACACAAAATTCAGGGCACAACTTGTTCAATTAATCCACTGTGTCTTGCAGATTTTGAATCCTTCGTGTGCTGTATGTGTCTCGTGTCCGTGCCAGGCATGACAAGTATTTTGCAACCTCTCGTTGGGTTTTCTCCCCCACACTCTTTCACCCACTCACAGTGTGTGTGTGTGTGTGCGGTTAAAGTTTAAAATATTTGTGTTGAAATTGCACTTGATTTAATTGTTGCTGTTGTCTCTCGTATCATTTACCGGCCAACTTGTGTCCTGTATGTGGGTTGTGCGGTGACTTCAACAGAAGTCACTTGCTGTATTTCTTTAAGCTTCCACACAAAATCAGAGACGAACAAATCAGAGTTACATGGAACCGCAAGAGCAGAATTTGCCTTTAGGCTGTGTCCATGTCCACAGAAAAATCAAAATAAAACACTAAGCAACGATTGTCGATTGAATTGTTGCAACAACCACACCAGCTTGCCCCGCCTCGCCTCACTCCATTCCATGATGACATTTTCCACTGACTGAATTTTATGTTGATTACAGATTAAGATTGCAACATTTCGCCTCCGATATTTGTCAATAAAGCCCTTTGGCCCGGACCGGTTGCTCTAGGCGAAGTGTTAATTTGGTTGAGTGGGTTTTTGGTCGCACGATTTGAATACCATTGACTGGTGGCTCAAGTCCAAAACCCAATCCCATTCCACAAAGTGTTTGATAATAATGAGCTGACAGCTTGGCATTAGTTGTATCGGAGGATGTTGTCTAGATGCTGTCTCTCTCCCTGTGTGTGTATGTGTGTGTGTGTGCGAGAGTAAATGTCCCGGGCTTAGTTACAATGTTGTCAACATTTCAATGTTGTCATCGTCGTCGTCTGAGGCAACCCTTTTGTAGCTGTTTTAGCTCTGGTAATTAATTTTAAAAAGCGCTTCGGGCTAGTCAAACACAAAGTGTAACAGGATATTACATTTGATGACTGAGGAAAACGGAAGTGTTAAAGTGTGTATAGATGATAAAATGACACGATAAGAGGGAGAGAGGTGCGAGTGTGTGTGTGTGTGTGACAATCTAACAATATTATTTGCGAGCGGGGAAGTCAATATGCTTTGTCTTAAGACACACTCTCAGCGTTTGATGCCTATTTTAGGGGTTTTCTGTAATGAAAATTGTATTTACCTTTACATCATTTGGTTTTGTAAATCCAAAATAGATACTTGACTTCTGTGGCCGAAGGGCTAAGGGCAAGGGTTGGAACGGGCAAAGGTTGCTTCGCTTTAAAACCGGTGTGCAGCCTTGCGTTTAATAATAGCGAATTCCAAGCACCTGGAAAACTATGCGTTTGCCAATTGCAAAATGTTCCACGAAACGTGGCACAGGTTTGTCATTGTGACTCCGGTGCAATCAACAAGATCTTTTTAAAACCGGGCTTGCTCAGCTAAAATAATATAAGTGAGCTTGTTTTTGTTGTTAAATCCATTATAATGGAGATGAAGTCTTATGGTGCGTAAGCAATTGCGGCGTTTTCGTAGATAGTACACCATTCGTGAGAGACGCAAAATGTGAGTAAAAAGGTATTTTTTTCCGTGAGTTTCTCTAGACGTAAAGGAAAATTTGCTCACGCGCACAGCTCTTTTAAAAATACTTTCAATACATTTATTTATATAAAAGACAGAAAACGAGAAAGCTAAGCTAACTTCGTCTGTGCCGATGTTTTTATACCCATGCAAGTGTTCGCTTGAATATTTTCAAAAAATAATCTCTTTTCGGTAAATAAATGACTGTTATAAGGCTCATAAAAACGTTGCATACTTGTCGGAGCACCATGCGTTGTCTGCTTACATAATGTTTCCATGTTAATTATCATAAGGATACGCCATTACTCAAAAATTCCACTGAGTGACCGATATATCGAAGTCGAGCATAAGGTGCGCAAAAAAAAGATGTCAAAAAGTCAGTAAAGATGAATTTAAGTTTTTGGAAACTCTAATTTAGAATATCTAGCCTTAACTTAAGCACTAGAGCGGACCTCTTGAGTATGAAATTTTTGAGGCTACGGTCTTACCGCCCTCTCTGATGCGTTTTGGTGTATAATAGACATACTAAAAAACAAAAGTAGAAAAAATTGAGTCTTAAGAGGCACGCCGAGAATCTAAAGATGGTTTGAATCACTCATACGCAGTGTGGCCTATTTTCATATATTGTTTTAATTTATAAATTGTTGATTTGATTTAAATTCAATTCGATCTTAAAAATAATATGAGAATACTATGTTTACTTGCTTTTTATAACATTTGCTTTATAAACTGAGCCAAACCTTGTTATAGGTTTGCAGATGCTGTATTCAAATTGTCCAGTAGATTATAGCGCTCAGAAGGAAGCATCTCCGACCAAACGTCCTTATAAATCCAGGCAGATCCAGGCAATTTCCTAGTTTTTTCCACACCCCCTGACTCCTTTACTTGTATTGGAAAAATCTTCTTATCTCCCAAATATGCATTGTTTTATACAAAGTCTTCTGTCAAGGATTGTTTTGAACAGTTTGGATAAAATTTCCGATGATATTCGGTGCATTGTAACACCGATTGTTCCTGATTCTTATTCTTTGTGATCTTGCCGCTATAATCCTCAACAAGTTTTAGAGCACACACCCATTCGTTGGCAAGGATGTTCCTCACTATCGAAAATTGGTTTCATTAAGCCGATTAAAAACACTGAAGCCTCTTCTAACATATTTCCAAAAATTTACTTGCCTTTGGGAATTTCACAAAATGACAACAATTGAAATGAACTAAAGTTTATGTTGTTAAAATTTGTATACGGTTCACGAGTCGTATGAGTAATTTTTCAAAATTTTTAAGATATGGCGTGCCCACTTAAAACTAAAATAAAATTGCTCGGTTCTTACAACTATTAATTGTACAACCATAACTAGCTTTGGGAATGCTGCGACCTACTTAGAACTATTTAATTGTCTTTGAGCACTTATCATACCTAAAAAATCTGATAAATATTTCCTCAAGATTTGGGCATAAAGCACAGGGTCCTCTGGCCCTGGAGCGTTTTCTAGGTGATATTTCATAAATTTTTGGCTCATTTGGGCATTATTATGCAACTAATTTTCTTGGGGGCGGAATCTATCACACTAAAACCGGGTATAATAAGACTAAAAACCTTCTCCTCATTGGTTCTATCTTTAGATGAATTTGTTATCGACTGCAAGCCAGCAGTTGCTTATGCAAAAGTCTAGCTAGACTTTTGAACTTTGTGTAATTAGGACATTGCTTGATTTCTCTTGTATGTATTTTCCTTTAAATGGCTAAGCCGTATTTTTGTTTTCAGTGCTTTCGTCTATAGATTTTCGAAAAGGAAAGGGGATCTATGTTTAACTCTGAGTCCGAATGGCAAGACTTAGAAGCTTTTCATGGCTAGTTACTTAAAAACTGATGTCAATATCTAAAGAAGGTAAAAGAAACAACGTTTTTATTAGATGTAACAAGGCGGAATCGAATATCTTGCACAGCAGACACACACACAATACCCGCTGCACCACAGCCGGCCTCTTCATATCAATTAAAAATTTGTTCAACGTCTTACGATTTACAGACGAGAATGAAATGTACGTTTGATAAGATAAGCAAATCGCGTTGGCTTGAAAAAAGTATTCGAAATAAATTGGAAAAGTAATTCTATTTTGCTAATTCAAACTCAGGAAAATAACATCCAAGAACGAATTCAGCAGCTCAAATTTCCCATACATGAAAGCAGCTCTTCTTCTATAATTTCTTCTTAATGGACTTTCTCCTTCATTATATGCCATGACATTTTTCAGTCTTGTCACTTTGACAAACTACGACAGGTGTGTTCCGACGACACTTAAATAAAGTGTCCAACTCCAGTTCAATTCGCACAGACACACACACGCACATTTAAATTCGATTATACAAGCGTCAACAACAATGGCTACAAACAGAGAGATGAGAACAAGAAAAAAAGCTGTAGATTTTTACACAAATAGAGTTTTTATAACAATAATATTTTTTTTCCTGCTTTTGCTCCTTAGTCCACGCCCTCGTAATGAAAATTCAGTTTTCATGTACTCAACTGCTAATGACAGTTTTTTAATGATGTTGGACGCGCTGCTGCTCGCTGGCTACAACAGTGAAGTAAAAAAAAAAAATATTGCAAAATTAAATGGCTGAAAGTTGGTGCCAACAACTCGCATAACAAAACGCCAAATGGACATTTAATAGGATAGACGTCGACTCCGCTGCCACGGGCGCTGCCACTGCTGCTGGTGCTGCTGCCGCACTCCCGTAATTCCATTTTATTTAATTTCAGTATTTTTTCTATAAATTATTTCAAACATAAATCTGGGGTGGCCAAAGAGACAGGTGGGTGGCGAATAAAAAAAAAACGACGACGTGAGTGCGCTGCAAACAACTGTGCAGGGAGTTTGGAAATACCAGAAACAAATGTTGGTAAACAACAAATCAAAATTTCGTTATTAAAATTGGATCTAGGTTTTGATTAGATTTTAAGGGGCCAAATTTAACGCTTTTGGGTAAAAATAGTTCCAGCGAGCAAACCTTTAAAATCTTCTCATATTAAAAGTTCTTTGAAAGTATTCGAAAAGTGGAATTCTGGAACTGTATATCTTGCTTGATATGGATAGCTCATTGGCTGTATTCTTCTGACCAAATTCAGTTCAACCAGACTGAATGGAGGATGGGTTATGAATTGCTTTCTTCTTTCCCTACCCCAGGTGGAAGTCCGCTGTTGCTGCTGCCGCTGCTGCTGCTGCGGCGGGACGCAGTCAACCTCAACGCAACTAAGCTGCGGTCCGCACACAGCACTTACCCAAAGCAGACCTCAAAAAGTTTTCGCACCCACACAGACACTCACACGACTCCGCTATAAAAAGGTGCAAACAGCATCAGGCACAGGACCAGCACCCACACAGGACTTGGACGTCGCCAATGTCGACCGACACTAAGCCTGAGTGCATTTTCTTGTTGTTGTGTACGCGCGCGTAGTTTCTGTTTGCCGTGCGTAAAATCCGCAACGTTACGCCATTTTCTGTGAGTCTGTGTGTGTGTGTGTGTGGGTGCTTTCTTCTCTTTTTTATAACCTACACTCTGTTCCCCCCCCCCCTGTAAAATGCAAAAAAGGTGCGAAAAGTGTGGCCCTACTGCTCCACGAGTTTTTGTGAGGTAAGGTAGTTTGTCGATGCTGACACTTTGATAGTGAATGCGTGTGGCAGAGAAATTTATGTAAAGCACGAAGCAGATATGACAGCGTGATGACGATCGTGATCGCCGCCAGAGCATGACAGAAACCAATTGATAAATGGACTATGATTATAAAATTACCTACGCTCCATTTGTAACGGTTTTTCAATTATTCAGGAAATTTTACTTCATTGAATCACAATATTGAAATTTAGTGACCAACCAACCCAATAGTTCACCCTTTTGTAAATCATATACTGACATATTCCCATCTCACTCGGAGACCATAAAAGATAGCAGTATGAAAATCTAACTCAATTTAGAACGCGAAATTGGAAATATTGCCAAGTCACTAACTCAAAAATCGTGGTTTTTGCGCCATAACAATTTTGCAGTAAGTGAGCGATATTAATTAAGGTATATTCAAATTTAGTTTGGAAGCTAGGTTTATTTTCTTATTTTCTTGTATTCAAAATCTAATGTAGGAAGGAATTTGATGATGATGTGAAATGAAACTGTCCGTAAATGCACTTTAAAATATGTTCCAATTGAAATTACACTGAAATAAAATAAGAAACAATAAATAGGCATGAGTTGTATTTAACATTTGCTTACTAATATCAGCTCTAAGAAACGCATAAGTTGTTGAAAAGCCGCCTTGCTTGGTCCTCCTCCCAAATGACGACTCTTTGGGTCTTTGGGGACAACTTTTGCAAATTCTACTGTTCCTGTTTCTATCTATTGCTAAGTTAACCAACACTTCGTGGCTATCAGATATTGTATGAGTTGGTATTGCCGATGCGTTCACTGCTCGGATATTCTGAAACAGAAGCTATTAAGTGGTTTGCGAATAAGGAAAGTAGATCCGCATCATGTCGGGATGATTTTCTCGCAAGTCATCAACAAGTTGCTTCTCCTTTTAATTATACCCTTGCAGAGGGTATATGGGCATTTCCGCAAAAAGGTCCACCGACACGAAAAAATTAAATGTAGTTAAAAACACTATATATTGTCACACTTTCCCAGGGAAACAATTAAATTAAACTAAATTAAGCCAGTAGCAAATTTGCTCATAGCCCGTTTCGAGATTTTAGAACGCAATTTCGCGCAATCACAGTTTTTCTCATTTTTATACTTTTTTGGCAAGTTTTTTATTAAAAAATTGCCTATGGTTTTCATTGACTTTTGATATCTAAAACTGTTCTAAGGGTCCGACGGGTTAAAATAGGTTGGATAAGAGGCTATATCACACTATGTAATTGCAATTAACTGTAAGTTTTTGCTTTGCATTAATCAGAAACCACATAAATATCTTGATGGAAAAAAAGTCGCGTTCGACATGTCACGTAGCGACACAGATCAATATTTAATGAAAAAAAAAGAAGATTTCCAAATCAAACGAAATACATTTGAAAGTTCAATTCATTGATAAGATATTAAATCAATTTGGGCTTTGTTGGGGCCTCAGTATTCGCTAAACTTTGTCTTTATATAGATATGCACGAAAATCACTTCTGTTTTTGTCGCTTTCGAATCGCTACTTATTTTGTCTATATTTTGGTAACTCGACTTCACTTTCTATTCTCTTTTAGCAATAAATAAAGTGCTAGCGAATACCTCTAATATGAAGTAAAGAACGAATTTAAAATGCGCTTTAGTTTGCTTGTTTTTTTACTTTTCATGTGTACGACGGCCGCGTTCGACAGAATGGAAATGCCCATATTGAAATTGTCCAGATGTTTGTTTCGCATAGAAGAAAGCATTTCCACCACATAAAGTATATATATTTTTGATCATCATGATGAGCTGAGTCGATATAGCAATGCCCGTCTGTCCGTCCGTCTGTTTCTATGCTATCTCCTCGGTCAGTTTTAAAGCTATCGCCACCAAACTTTGCACGAAGTCTTCTGGTCCTAATACGCTGCATATTTGTCGGAACCGGCCGGAACGGACTGCCATAGAAACGATCGGTCGAAAAACTAGTTCAAGTGAGAAAAACTTTTTAGTTTTTAATGCAAACGTCTAGTTTTCAATGCATCTCCATAATTCTGCCAAATTTAGTCGAAATCGGACATCTATATGGTACAGCTGCCATAGAAAAGTAATGTTAGAAAAATAGTCTTAGTAAGAAAAACTATTTTGTTTTCTATGTAAACCTCTTTAAAACTGGCACATATTTAGCTTTCACACAATTCTTCAAAGTTGTGTCAAAATCGGTTCTAGCTGCCATATGACTGATTGGTCGAAAAAACTAGTTTTAGTGAGAAAACCTTTTTTGTTTTCAAAGAAAACGCCTCCAAGCTTTGTATTTCTTAGTTTGTTATGCTTTTTCATGATTCCACTAATTTAATCCACTAATGGTCGAAATCGGATATCTATATAGTATAGCTGTCATACAAAAGTAGAGTCAGAAAAGTAGTCTTATTGGGAAAAACTTGTTTGTCAAATAAGTTAAAAAACGTGCTGCAAGGGTATACAAATTTCGAGAGATCCGAAGTTAACTTTCCTCTAATTTTTTTCTACCGAATGAATTTTAAAAACAAGAAAGAAAGTCGGCCAAGCCCGTCTATAACGTACTCTGTACCAGCGAAACAGTCTTTTGATCATAGCTCGACAACCGTTCATCCGATCTTCACCATACCTTTGGCGGATCGACAAAGTTATCACGATTATTAAATATGTCCAGAAGGATATCTTCAAAACTGTGGGAGATATGACGTTTTTCCATATTGCGGGGGCGGGAGGGGGCGTGGCCAAAATTGAAAATAAACTTGATCTGCCTGCAGACATAAGAAGCATATGTCCCATACATGTCAAACCTCTATCCCTTACCATCTCTGAGATCTGTGCGTTCATACGGACAGACAGAAGGACAGACTGACAGACGGACATGGCTATATCGACTCGGCTGTTGAGGCTGATCAAGAATATATAGAAGCTAAATGCAGAGCTGCTACTGCTACTGCTTTTTTATACAGAGTATAAAAACGGACAAAACTGCTTTTACATTTAGTAACTGAACGCCCATACAACACGTAAAATAACACATAAGGAAAGTCTTTCAAGCTCGACTATAACGTACTCAGTACCTACTGAGTTGGATGCCACAGACAGAGTTAAGGTGTGTGTAGTGCTGCCGTTCCGGCCGGTACTGCCCTGTATAATTGTTTGATTTCCTCAGTACTCCACTATCGCTCAGCCGATGTTCACAAATCTTTTGGCGTAACGATAGATAATGCGCAAACTTATAGCCTATATCCACAATAATCAGATCGTTTCAGATCTCTGCCTCTCGGAATCCCACAAGGATTCTATCTACAAAACAAGAAAGAAAGTCGGTCAAGCCCGACTATAACATACTCTGTACCAAGAAATTTTGTCTTTTGATCATAACTCGAAAACCGTTCATCCGATCTTCTTCATTCCTTTGGCGGATCGATAAGTTATTCTAATAACTAAATATGTCAAGAAGGAACAAGCCATCTATCTTCAAAACTGTGGGAGATATGACGTTTTTTTTTAAATTGCGGGGGCGGGAGGGGGCGTGGCCAAAATTGAAAATAAACTTGATCTGCCTGCAGACATAAGAAGCATATGTCCCATACACGTCAAACCTCTATCTCTTACCATCTCTGAGATCTGTGCGTTCATACGGACAGACGGACAGACGGACAGACGGACATGGCTATATCGACTCGGCTGTTGATGCTGATCAAGAATATATATACTTTATGGGGTCGGAGATGCTTCCTTCTGGATGTTACATACTTTTGCACAAACTTATAATACTCTATGTACCTACGGTACAGAGTATAATGATTAGCGGCTAATGTGAAATATTTTAAGAGCTTCATTATAAATCGTGCATGAGTTTTAATATGGAACACATTTTATCTGTACTTAACTCCACGGCTACCAAATATTTGATGGACTTTAGTGAAGTTCATTTTGATGGGGCACCGCCTGAGACACCTTGAGTCTTCAGTTCAGCTGTGTATAAAAAAATTGAATCTTAAACTGGCCTTAATTATAATATTGTTTAAATCTTTACTTGTACTTGGGCGGCAAATTGTACATTTCTTATGCAAACGTCTTTCTATTTAAGCTTCTTGAGGCAAGCTTTCCTTAGTTTTGGGGACATACTTGCAAAGATTCTGGAACGACCAAATACGCGTGCCACAGAACTATGAGCATGGATTCATGGTTGCCTTTTCACGACTCTGACTTACGGATTGAAGATATACAAAGCTAAATTTATTTATTCACAATAAACAAATAATTTTGTTATCAACATAAGGGTTGATTTTTCTGGTATTTCCATTATCTAGTATTTTTTGTATACAACACTGAAATCACTTGGGGGCGAATGAACAGAGATTTTCAATATGCACATTTAAGTATAGACAGTACTTTTGTTAGAACCAGCCGCTTCGAAGCTATCTATAAAGCTATTTCCGGTGAAAAAATCTATTTAGTTTGTTCACTCAAAAAAAAAAACAGCCAAAATCGCCATAAAATTTAGAAATTCGCCCTTAAAAAGGGGTCAAAGGCGATTAGCCATATATTTTAGAAAAATTATTTCTAAAAATAAGACTGAGACTTTCTGAAATTAAGGAAATGTTTACTATAAGCTAGAAAATATTTTCTTAATTGTAGAAAAGCATTTTCTAAATTTTAGAAAAACCTTTCTAGATTTTAGAAAAAAAACATTTTCAACTATTATAGACAGGAAAGGGAGTGAGGGGGGGACTGGAGACAGAAGAGGAAGGAGACTGCAAACACTGAGAAGCGTATAACCCCTTATATATTATTTTTATAGGATATTTTCTTTCTGTTGGTTCACTACTAGTAATCATTCTTTTAGTTTTTAACTTAACATTCCCTGGGACTCGAACTCTGGACCTCGGGGAAACTTCAACACGAAAGGCATCTTACCGCACTCGACTACCAAGCTAGCCCGTGAGGATAGTAAATAACGCAGTCAAATGCTAAGCACTCAGCTGCAGAAAGCAGGGAATTCGAAATTGAGAACTACATGCGGTGTCTTTTATATTTTTCTAAATTTTAGATTATTTTTCTATATTTTAGGGCGATTTTCTCAGCATGCCAAATATTAGTTGCCCCTTTTATATTCCGAATGCACGGAATTCGTACTTGAGAATTACAAGGGGTGTCTTCTTAATATTTTTCTATTCTTTAAATCGATTTTCTAGACTTTTTTGTCTATATTTTAGGGCGAATTTCTAAATGGCTTGTCTAAATTTAAGAAATGTGCTTCGTAAAATTTAAAGCGTTTTTCTAAATTCGCCCTATTTACAATGTATTTTTTTCTAAATTCAAGGGCGAATTCGCCCTTAATTTAAGAAAGTATTTAGGAAAAAACCTAGAAAAATTACCCTTAATTTAAGAAAAAATAAATCGAATTTCTAAATTTAAGAAATTATATTCTAAAAATTCTTTTTTAGGGCTGTTTTTTCTAAGTTTATGAAACAACAAAGAAATATTATTTAGGGTGCATTTCTGAAAACTAGAAAATAAATGTTTTGAGTGTAGGCTTTGAACAATTTTAAGAAAGAAAATGATGGTCACACTGTACACACTTTATGTTTGACATTTATTTCGGAATTTCTCAAGGTTATCTGGTCACACCGAAATTATAATCAAAATTAAAATCACTTGCAGGAATACCCCTGGTAAGACAACCCCCGATTACAAGTTACACAATATACTTTCACATAATTCTGTTTAAAATTGGATAAATATACACCCTGCTTGACATATGAACTATCGATTCGTATTAATTTTTGAATAACAACTTATTTTAATTATCTTTTAACTTATTTTCGACCTATTAAAGGTAAGACTTTTCATGTTGTTTTTGTACATTTTGTGTCATCTCTAGATCGCAAATCTCCCTGGCAGTTCTTGGATTTTAATATACAACCTTTGGCTGTTGCTGTTGCTGTTGCTAGTCCCCTTGCCTTTCCACCGCCAACTCCATTCGCTTGGCCATGGCCGTAAAAATAAAAGCCACGTTATTAAGTTGAAAGCACGTGCAACTTGTTGTTGCCTCTGAGTCGTCGCGTCGACGTAGTCTTCGTCCTATCCGGAGAGCCTGTTGGCAGTTGCTTTTATTGTTATTACTACAATACATTTGGCACTTGCCACTATTCTTGCTAGTACCACAAAACATGTTTCTCTGTTTCGACTGCATATTTTTCTCACCTTCCGCTGTGTGTGTGTGTGTGTTTGTGTGTGGACTGTGCCTTTTTAATGGTCCTGTGTTGGGTATATTTCATGATTTCCATGGCCTCCACACGCGCTATATTCATTTGGCGATCTTAAATCAAAATGTTTGCTGTACTTTGCAGTGTTTATGTGTGCAGTCATAAAGTGCACATAATGTGTGGGGTATATTAGTTTTAAAGGTAAAATTTATAAGAAATTTTGTTGAATGAAGAAATCATTTTGGGATATAAGAATTTCAAACTGCCTGAGAGCGAGCTCCTTTGCTTAGAACCTTTTCGCAGGGTGTTTCCATAGACTGGCCATATTCTAGAGAAGTCTAAATAATCAACATAAAAACCTAGCAAATGCCAAAACTGAAATTGGTTCGCGCTTAATGGCATTTTAAATAAACTACACAAAAAGCTGTAAAAAAGAGCCTCCTGCATTGTACAATGGCACATTTTTCGGCATTTTAATGGAGCTAAGTAGATTATTGCCTGTGCAAATGTGCAAATAAAAGCGCTTCAAATGGTTCAAATATATATGAGAATGTGCTGAAATGTCCTTTGGAGCGAGCGCAAAAAACATATTAAGCTTAGGGTTTTTGCCACGAAATGTCTCGTAAAGGTCGTTTTAATGTCTCAAAGTAGAACGAGTCAGTATTTTTCTTGGACACCAAAACTTATTTCATACTAAAAATGTTAATAAAAGCTGGCAAAGTTTGGAGGAGCAGACGGTAAACTAGTTAATTGCTGAGAGACGCTAAAAAATATTTTCCAGATGGTGTTCTGGTTGACTTCCGGTTTTAATACCATTTTCATTATTTGTTCCCCATTCGAAGAGTCCTTAGCCATCACCTTTTCAACACACTCAAACTGCCAAAGGTTTCAAATGGTTTTGCAACTAATTTGGTTGCCCTTTTACTTCAATTAAGTCTTCAATTTGGGCCCAGCGTGTTATCGGCTTCATCTCTCTTTGCCCGCGCCTCATCCTCCCCCCAAGTAGTCAAAATGTACAACTGCATAAACAAATGCAGGAGACTGATTATATTGACAATAACAACAAGGAACAATGCGCTGAGTAATATACAATGATAATGAGCCAACGACAAGACAAGCGCAGTGGCGGGGTGTCGGAATGGCGGATGCCCGTTTTCGATTCCTGTTGCCATTTGCTGATAGCCATCTACATCTACACGGCCAGCCAGCTCCCCGGAGAGAGCAGCTGTGTGAGAGCGAACGGAGGAACAGAGGACTATTGACAACAACGACGACGACGACGACGACCAGGACGATGATGAAGTGATAATAATTAAATTTGCATAATGTTAAGTGATTAAGTTTGTTGGCAACTGTGTTCGATGGACACTCACCAAAGCGATTGCAGCATCTCCTTGTTGGTCAACACTTTTCTTGCCATTCAGGCATTCGTCTCTCTGCGCCTGTGTGCAATTGCGTGTTGTCCTCCTGGCCAGGACACGAGCGTCGTGGGATTAATTTCGTTATGTTTTTCTAAAACATTTGCGTTTCATTCGTTCAACTAATTGAAGTGGTGATGAGATGTCGTGCAACAGGCCAAACTCCAACCTCCTGCCAAACAGGATGAAGCCCTCTGCCATATGATGGTTCTGGCGCCCCTTTGAGGTCTTCTAATTACAGCGCTTATGTATAATTGATTTGTGGCAATTTAATTAATTTGAATTTAACTATTTAATGAGGATTACCAGAAATGGCAGGTCATCGCCGCGTTCCCGGAATAGCTCGCGCGCGCGCGCGTGTTGAAAGCCGCATTTTAGCAGTCAGAACACTAATTAGCTGTTGAATTTTAGATTAAGCCTCCCAATGAGAGAGAAAAAAAAAACACAAACATAAAACATCTAGTCCAGTTTATGGTTAATTCGCATCCGCATCCGTCTCCTCCTCAACTCGCAGTGGATATCAATGTTCGATTGAATTTGGTTTGCTCTCTCACATCGCATTAATGTTAATGCATTTTAGTTGTTTACCCACTAATAACCGAAAAAAACACATATTTTCCACTTGATTGGCGAACAAATTAATTGTCATTTAATATGCTTCGAATAGTTTTTTTTTTTTTTGGTCAGGATTTGTTATTATTATTTTTTTTGTTGTCGTTCATTTTGTTTGTCTTGTGTTGCCCACTAATTGCATTTGAAAAGTGCATTAGTTAGGTAATGAAATACAATATTTTTTGTGTGGATTTAATTTTAAGCTGATTGATCAGTCTGCGGTGACGCTAACCATTGGCAAACTTAATTAGAAACTTGATATTCGAATTTTATATAGTTTTTGGAATAATTTTTGTTTAACATTTCTATTTTTACCCAAAGTACTGCTATTGTGACAGGTAATATAAGCGGCAGAAGAAATTGTTAAGATATGTACACAATTTTTTTTTGTATTTTCACGGGTGCCATCATATATTTAGGTTTTAATAAAACTCTAGCGATGGAATAATGGGCTATTGCATGTCCCTAGGAGATGGTACTCCTCAGCCAAAAAACCGCGGGATGAAGTACCATTTAAAGATTTATATAGGTCATAAAGTAGATCGAAAATTATAACTGGTTTTCGGTTTCACCAACGAAGCCTTGGTTCACGATTGATGGACCTTGTTGTAAAAATTATTATTAGATTCATGCAATGAAAAAAGCTTTAAAAGCGCATATCTCTGGAACGGTAAGATCATATTCAAATTGTATTTTTTTATTTATTCAAAATTTATCCATCTTTTAAACTGCATCACTAGTTTTTTTAGTTTTCGTAGAAATTTTAAAAGTTATAACATTTATGAAAACTTTACGAAAAAATGTAATAAATGGTACCTAAATGAGCAAAAGCAAAGAAAAAGCTTATGGTTTATGCTCATAAAAGTTAAATTTGGACATTTGGTAAAATTCAAAAACACTACGGAATACTCGATTTTTGGGGAAAACGCGACTTGCGCGACCTCTAAACGTCTTCCGAAAAATCTGAAAAAAATCTCAAAAATACTTTACTCTATAAGCTTGCAAAAAATAATTGTGCAAACAAAAAAAAATTTATTAGTGTACCCTAATGTACACTGCCCGACAACCGATTAGCACACCCTATGCTCTGCGTCTTAGGTGCTTAATATCAGGAAAACGAATAAAGCTTTTTAGATAAAACTGTTTCCATTAAAAGAATATACAAATACAACACGAAAGTAAACAAAAGATAGGATATTAACTTTATTAATAACATTTTAAATTAATTTAAACAAACTTAACATCAAAAATTCACTTTTATTTGTGCGACATTTGATTAGCACTGTCACATGAAAACTTAAAATAACAAAAGAAAATGGATTCAAATTTGATTCAAATTATTCTTTAAGATTAATTTCAATATTTTAGAACTTATTTGAAAAAACATGAATAATGAGTTGAGCCTCCACGGTTAAGTTTGACTTCGTACATCCGCTTGGGCAAGGAGTTATATTATTATTCCCTTGCAAAGGGTGCTATAATTTTGCCCAGAAGTTTGCAACTCATAGAAATATTCATTTCCGACCCCATAAACTATATATATTCTTGATCAGGGTGACGAGCTCAGTCGATTGAGCTTTGTCCGTCCGTCTGTCTGTCTATTTCTACGCGAACTAGTCTCTCAGTTTTAAAGCTATCGAGCTAAAATTTTGCACAGAGTCATCTTTTTGCTGCACACTACTAATATGTGGGAACCGACCGCATCGGATGACTATATCTCATAGCTGCCATAGGAATAATCGGTCGTAAAGCTTGTTTTAGTAAGAAAAACTTTTTTCTTCTCAATGGAAACGTTACCAACTTTGTAATCGTAGCTTTTCTACTTTTTCTAATAGTTCTACCAAATTTGATTAAGATCGGACAGTTATATGGTATAGCTGCCATACAAAAGATAGGTCTGAAAAACAGTCTTAGTTTGAAAAACTTATATGTTTTTAATGGTAGCATCCTGCAATTTATGTATTTGTTTGTTTCACATGCTTTCACATAATTCTACAAATTGTTGTCCAAATCGGATGACTATATCATACAGCTCCCATACGAACGATTGAGCCCTTGTAAGTGAATAATAACTTCGGCACAGACGAAGTTAGCTTAGCTTGTTTATTGCCTGCCGATCTCGCTCACCGTTCCGTGCCACCCATCCCCAAACATTTTCTATTATGATTAGGTCGGGCGAGTTTGGCCGCCAAGTTAGCAATTCTACGTTTTGACCATCAACCCAGGACTTTACATTCCTGGTTGTGTGGATAGGTGCGATATCCTGCTGGAACTTCCTCTTCAAGGGTCTAAAAATATCCTTGATTGCAGGGAAAGCCGTTTTCAGAACACCTTTGTACGCAAAGGCATTTATACGGCTGGTTAGAAATTGCAGTTCTTTAGTGCCAAAGTAGGTAATAGCTCCCCACACCATGTCACCACCGACACGTCTGTGCAATCGATCTTAAGTATTCTCTTCCTTTCTGAGATCATGGAAGTGGTAGGCATAGCCATCAGGACCCTCCAAATTAACCTGTTTTATCATCCGAAAAGACTAAACGCTCCTACTCCTTGGTCCAGCTCATATTCGATCGACTGAAATCGTGCCGTGGCATCTTTCGAAGTTGTTTTGAGGTGCTTTTTTTTGGATTTTCGACGCTTTAAATGTTCAGCATTCGATATAACTCTTTGCAGAGTTCGAACGCACGCTTTAACACCAGGTTTTTCTTTTATTTTGGCGGCCAATTCACATCTCCATATTTGCTGATTATTCGATTTTCAAAGATAGGGCTCAGTAGACGATTCGGATGGTCAATTGGCTTTAGCTGCTGCACCAATTGAATTTTGTATGGCTGTATGCAAAATTCGCATCAAAGAAGTGCGCGAAATGTCCAATTGCTGAGATCGATGGCGAGTTGACGTCGATGGTTGTTCACGCACATTTTCAGCAACCGCAGCAATGTTTTCGGTCAAGCGCACCGGACGAGTACGTACACGGGTAGGTTTATCCGCCAACATTTCATTTTCACGTACTCGCTATACGAATTGATTCACAAATTGAATTTTTTTTTTCAAATTTCGCACAGTTTGAGTCGAGGACTCACCACTTTGGAAATATGTTTTTAATATTTCCCAACTGTTTTCATGTGAAAAGCGATCCATTTCGTAAATGTCAAAGGTTTTACTGAATTTTAGTCGCTTTCCAAATGACATTTGACGTTTTTAAAGTCAAGTTATGAATAGTTCAAATTCCAAACACTCAACGGACCACCTTGTATATTCATTCCAAATGCGTTTCTGTTTTGTGATCGGATACAACAGGTTTGGAAAGTAGTCTTAAAACTGAGGGAGAAAGGAATTCTCCAAAATTCTTCAGTCAAGACATCCAACGTAGTTTTACTTGGTCTCTCCAAATTCCATAAAATGTTCCTGACCCTTTATGAATGTAATTCCAATTCGAAAAAATAACCAGTGGCTCCAATTGTCTGACTAACCATCAAATATAATTAAATTTCGATCCCCCCTTCCCATTGCCCCTCACATGTCATCCCCTGGCCAAGCCAGAATAGCTTAACATCAAAATTAATTAAAAGAACTTGCTAATATGTTTTGCTCTTTGGAGGGTTGCATGTTGGTCTCTCTTTTTGCCTCAAGCTGCATATTGTTTCTGCCCTCACCTATAAAATTCATATGCAGTTACGAGTAAATGACGGACCAACAAACAGAAGGACACCAAGACACACAGACAGGCGAAGTGAGGGAGCGACGACAGGACATTTTGTGAGCTGCAACATTTATTTATTTATGCCATGAAGGGCGGTTAAGTCGGAAGAAGGCGGGGTGGGGCTGGAGGCTTGGTACATTGTTGTCAGCAGCAACATCAGCATGTTGCATTTATGAAATCCTTTTATCTTTTAGGTTTTAAATGCTGTGCGGAAAGAAGGGCAAGCTCTTTTTGGCAGCAATATTGTCAAACACAGAGACATGGCTACATCTTCTCTCTCTGTCTCACGCTCTGTTCTTTTTGACTGGGCTGACACCTTGAGTGTCATTAATGCGTGTGACATTTTCATTATAACTTTTTATTGTTCTCCTTTGTGTGTGTGCATGTGTGTGCTGTGCTGGTGCGCCAGATATTGTCAGCTTGCTGAAAATTATGAAATTTACTTTTCTCGTTTGTTGCCTGCCAAAAACTAAATGCAATTTTCATGTGTTTTGTGATGCGTTTTGTGAAAACTGTTGACATCTTTGACCGCATATCATTCGGAGATTGTTTGTGGTTGTCCGAGGTGGAGGAATGCATAGATTGAATGTTGAATGGGGAGTGCACACAGCTTGGATTCTATTAAACTGTTTGATTCACTAGGAAACTTAAAGTGTATATTTTTTATGTAAAAATATAAAATTATCTTAATATATGTTATATTAATTGATTGGGGAAAACACAAAGTTTTTAACAGCAGCTTGTATTCACAACATATGTTGAAAGCTTCTAAAATAAGTAAAAGGTTTTATCAACGACCTGAAAATAGACTATTTTAGATCCAAATTCCCTTACCTTTGAAAGAGGACAATAAAGCTGGGAATAGATATGAAGAAAATACTGCATTATGTATCGTGCATTTTCACGGTGGGAGCTAAGAATCTTATTCCCATATACAATGTTTTTGAAATCATTATTTCCCGTATTTAATTACTTTAAATGGCATAATCTCAATTATTCAGTTAATCCAAAAACAATTCCTGATAACGATTCTGTAGTTATCGTAATTATAACTTCTAATTACGATTATTCCATGAATGTTTCAAAATGTAATTGCTTTAACAATTACTTGAATAGTTGTACCTCTAAACGGGGATTACTTAGTAATTAAATCAGGAACTGTTTTTCGATATCTGAAAAATGAGGTAGAGGAGGGAGAGAGGTAGTTAAAGGAGATTGAAGGGTGGATTTGAGGTCAAAGTCTTCTCTGTGATAAACTTAAAAATGTACCAGGAAGCATCCCCAGCCACATTAAGTGTTTATATTCCTGATCAGCATGATGAGCTGATCTTATAGAAATGTCCGTCCTGTTTCTATGCTATCTTCTATGTCAGTTTGAAAGCTATCTTCACGATAGCTAGCGCTTTAAAATATAAGTATTAGACAATAAAAAAAATCCTTTTGCACGAAGTCTTCTGGAACAATAATGTTGCTCAATTGGATGACCATAGCACAAAAACTAATTCTAGTGGCTCTTAAAGGTATTTACCGCTTTAATTCGGCGTTAAACTGCAGGTCCATTTCTCTTCTCTCTTCTCTTAAGATGCGAACAAGCCAAAAGATTGACAGAAGTTCGGCTTGGCCCCCTTTGGGGCTGTAAAGTCAATTAGTTTATAAAGTATTTAAGTGCCTTTTTGGAATCTTTTTAGGCACGTTTTTGGGTAAAACGAAATGTAACACTCCTCAGCTGTGAAATGAATAATCCCAAGCAATTCTACGAATTTGGGCAACATAAGTGATAAGCAAGGTAAGAGGCTCCATCAGGATATCTCATAAATGCAGAAAAGATACCAAGGAAGGTGGCACATTAACATGATGGCAGACTACTGTTGGTGCTTAAAGAGAAGACGATTACAATAAATTTCATAAGCGAAAGTATAAAAGCGCAGATTCTTAGAAACTAAATAGTCTGGAAAGGATTTTTTCAATTTTGTTGCAAGTAAATTACAAATGGCCAGCCTACTATGCTGTTTTTGGGAAACGAAAAAATTTTGAAGTCTCTACCCATCCACTGCATACTTTGATATTTTGGAATTTCTACACAAGTGCTAAAAAATGTATATCTTCATTCGAAAAAAATGGCAACATTGTTTGGTATAGTTCATTTGAAAGCTAATAAGTTGTACTAGCAGCAAGCCACGCGCTTTGCCTCTTTTCGGCTCTCGCTCAGAGCCGAGAGCCGCTGTTCGAGAGCCGGGAGCACTAAACGTCTCACAGCTCGAGAGCCGCAGCTTTTGGCTCAGAGCTGAGAGCCGGTACTCGGGAGCCGTGTGCCATCAACTGGCTCTCGGCTCGTGGGTCACAGCACTCGGCTCTGAGCTGAGAACCACAGCTCGGAAGCCGTGAGACGACAACCGGCTCTTGGCTCGAGAGCCACAGCGATCAGCTCTGAGCTGTGAGCCATAGCTCTCGGCTCGTGAGCCATAGCTCTGGGCCCGTGAGCCATAGCTCTCTCATGAGCCATAGCTCTCGGCCCGTGAGCCACAGCCACTAGTATCAAAAAGAGTCCAAACAATTGAATACATATCCCAAAAAAGTGGCTGAAAAGTCTAAAGTAGCCACTTTAAGTCACTTTAACTACTAAAAAGGAAGAAGTAATTTTCCTTGTCGGTAAAGTCGTCATCTCACTTCATACGACTATCACGCACTCTCGTGGCATTACCGCAAATTGCAGTAAAGAACACAGCGAATTGTTAACCGTGCTTAACAATTTGATTTGACTTAATATTTAGTATTATTAATAAAAAAAAAGTTTTAAGAATTGTTTTGATATTCAAATTATGACTTAAAGCTCATGCCTCATTCATGTAAACCTAGCAATGAGTTTTTTTTCACAAAATGGAAAAACTCTTTGGTCAGTTTGCCTTAACAAAGAAATAATAATTGATTTAAAATACAGTGCATACGTTACACATCATTTGAAATCAACAAATAGGTAAATTTTCGTTAATTTCATTAAGGGGGTATTGCTGGTTGGTGAAATTTTTTTTTCTTTTTTTTTGGCATTTTTTTATAGTTTGGATATTTGAGAATATTGTCCTAAAAGGGTTTTTTGAAATTCGAAATATTTTAGGAGATATGGCCTTTTTTTTACACTAAACTACAAAAAAAAAATGGCCCAAAATCGATTTTTCATTTTTCAATTTTCGCCATTTTGTAAAATCAAATCGCAAAATTATGATTGAGGTAGGGGCCAGAATTACATTTGTACTGAATCTAACGCCGTTTACTTTTTTCCATTTCGGATGATCCGAAGTGGAGTTATCCATGCCGCCAGCAGCATACCTTTTTTATCGACGTCCAACTTCGAAGGCCGACAACTTTTTGAACAGCCCTCGTACAAAGGAAAAAAATTGTTTTTTATTTAATTCAATACGTTCTTAATACAATAAAAAAAAAAAATAGTTTAATAAATATTACCGTTTTCAAATAAGATTTTTTTTTAAATAGGCCCAAAAACAGCCTTCCAAACCAGCAATACCCCCTTAATTTTTGCAGTATAATCCAGAAAATGGCAAGGCTTTGCAAAATTGAGGAATTCGAAACGATTCTTAAACAGAGTCGGTGTTCACAATTGAGTAATTCGTTCGTTCACAATGGGTAATTTTATTTGCTCGTGGGTTACGTTAAATACGTTACAAATTTTTCCACCACAACAAATCAAGCAAAAAGGTTAGGGGTGAAAAACCCTGTTCACATAACTGACGTTTGGTCAGTGTGTGGTACAATTAATAACCTCTCTTTCTTTGCTGACGACACTCAATTCATTTTTTAAACAGTTATGACGGAAGGCAGCGGCTGTGGCTAGGATGAGGAACCTGCATATATAGGAACCTGGAAATATAGTTTCCTCGAGTATAGCATTTCCTCATACTTGATATCTTCCTAGTTCCTCATACTTGTATTCTTCCTAAAACCACCAAAATCTGAAAACCACATTTGGATTTTTTCTACTCACTTAAACTGAAATTACTCACGCATAGATCGTCGGATTCTGTATAACCTTGCAATTCCGATAGCAACGAAAGGAACCTAAAATATTCAAATCAATGCCATTGCAATGGCTTGATCGATTTATCTCGAGGGCTGAGAAATGCGGGTTACAGATTTGGCATTTTTAATGTTTTTTTGAACATTTACACTTTGGCCTTCACTGGTTTTACTATTTTATTCTATGTGGTTTTCTTTTAAGGTTTATTAAAATACCCCATTTAGTTCTCCCTTTCTTTTATTATACTCTGTACCGTAGGTACATAGAGTATTATAAGTTTGTGCAAAAGTATGTAACATCCAGAAGGAAGCATCTCCGACCCCATAAAGTATATATATTCTTGATCAGCATCAACAGCCGATTCGATATAGCCATGTCCGTCTGTCCGTCTGTCTGTCCGTATGAACGCACAGATCTCAGAGATGGTAAGAGAGCTAGGTTTGACATGTATGGGACATATGCTTTTTTTGTCCGCATGCAGATCAAGTTTATTTTCAATTTTTGCCACGCCTCCTCCCGCCCCCGCAATTTAGAAAAAACGTCATATCTCCCACAGTTTTGAAGATAGATGGCTTGTTCCTTCTGGACATATTTAGTTAGCAGGAATACTTATCGATCCGCCAAAGAAATGAAGAAGATCGGATGAACGGCTTTCGAGTTAAGATCAAAAGACAAATTTTCTTGGTACAGAGTATGTTATAGTCGGGCTAGACCGACTTTATTTCTTGTTTTTTATAACATATTCTTAAAGGTGAAATTGTGATCAACGTTGCGCAAATGTTGCCATGCAAAGCTTAAACATAGTAATGTTATACGGAAGGTGAGAAGCATTTTAATGGTTACAAGATTTGGTTTGAGGAAAATCGGAATTGTTTAAGCAGTTGAAACCGATAGCCCATTGCTAAATGGATTCAGTTCGTCAAATAGAGACGAACTGATCTACTAGCCACAGACAGCTTCCCTACTTCTTATAGAAAACTGAGATTTGAATGAGGAAAACCATTCGGAATTTGGAACAGGGCCGTACATATTCAATAATTTTTCGATTGCCTTGGCACAGCTTTAGAAATTGACTTCAGGTAGACTTTTTTTCCGAATTACCCATTCTCCGTTTATATATTTGCATAGTACACTTAAATCCACACAGAAGAACTTCGATTTTAAGTTGATTAGATTGTTCTCAGTTAGAGTTAAGTAAGTTATTTAAATCTAGTATTAAATTAACCCATGCACTTTCTTGGCAGTGCATTCATTTTGTTCCGCTCGATATACATAAGCCCCCTTTTGCAGTCCTAGATCCAATTCTACGACGCTGTCAACTTTATTGTTCTTCCTCTCTCTCTCTGGCTGACTCATCAGCAACTTTAATTATACTGCTCCTTCCTCAACAGCCTCCTCCCCGGACAACAAGTTTAACTACAACAACAAACAAACAAAAACAACAAAACTTTAAGCGCTCTGTCTCTGACAATGACGCGTCCAGCGGAGATGACAACAAAAGGGGGTAGGTGGTGCTGTTTCCGCGCTCACTTCATAAAGTCACATCAATTTATTTCATTTCCTTAGTTAATTTCAAAGTGTCAACATAATAAATGAACTGCACGTAGCAACAACAACAACAACAACAACAAGCCGAACAACCCAAACGCTGTCCATTCGCAAAAAGTTGTCGCATTTCAAAAATGGTTGCACGCAACAAACGAGCGCAGGACTCGCTCCCTCTCTTCTGCAGGACATTCTGAAATACGCATAAAAATGCAAGACAAATGGTCCCCCAAGAGGGGAGCGAGAGAGAAGCGCTCACCGAGCGTGCAAAAATGCACAAAAAAATATGCACACACACTCACAGAGCGGGCGAATGATTAAAAAGGACATGCGAACACCTAAAACGTCGCGAAGGAAAAATGCCACAAATGCAGCGACCGTGCAAATTTTCTTCATTTCCATTTTGACAAAACGCAAACACTGAATACAGAGTGCACGGGGTGAGCCAGGGAGAATGCTGAAAGAGAGTTGACGGACTGACTCCAAACTGACATTGACAAATAATGAATGGCCATTGCGTGGGTGGTGGTGTTGGGAATAGGACTGAGCGGTAGACTGCCGCATAACGCATGCCACAAGCGGCAGAGCGCGACTGTGGAGCCAGAAACTGATTTTAGTGACGAATTAAGAAAAAAACTAAAGGTGTATTTCCTACGGTCGAATTGTGGCCGGTTGTGGTTTTGCTAATAGTCTGCTTTCGACACCCTCATTGGACGGAACATCAAATGAAAAGTTGTGTTTTCAAAAGCATTTTTCACAATCGGTCATTTTCAACAGCTATTGGCGCCAGCTGTGAAGTGATAAGTCATAAAAAAGATACTCAAATAAACTTGCAAAAAGTATAATAATTTTACCCAGAAGTTTACATAGAAATATTCATTTCCGACCCAGTTTATTAGGTAATGTAAACGGAGTTTACAGTTTTACAGTTACTACTAACAGTTTTCAGTACCCACTCTACTTCTTACATGTAAACCGAAGAGCTAGCGATCCCTCTCGGACATGCCTAGCAAAACGTAAGCACAGAAATGCATTGCTGGTGGGTTGGCCTGTAAGTACTTGTGGTTACTAGTCAGAAGTAAAGTCAGCACCCATGTACACTAGAGCAGCGTACTGAAGGGTTGCTTAATTTGGAAATAAGCTTTATGAAGATAATTGGCGTTTTTTAACGCCACAATTCACAATGCATCCACTACAAAGACTTTTTTTGACCAGAAACAAACCGGGGTATTGGTCAGCAGTTAGCCTGGACCTAAACCCCATTAGGCATCTTTGAGGAATCCTGTCTGACAGAGATTCTAAGAATAGTTGCAGAGTGCTAACAAGTTAGCAACTTAACTCTTTAAAAATTGGTAGATCTCATCCAGAATCGCATTCAGGCAAATGGAAAGGGCATTATCTGATAAATAATCTTCAGATGTGTGAAAGGCCTTCAAATTAAAGAAACTTAATCAAAAACAAGAAAGAAGGTCGGTCATATTCAGTACCAACGAAATTATACGCCCAGCATAAATTTGATGCTGCAGTAGCAGCTGAAAGCAGCGCTGCTACTGCGCTGCAGCAGCGAACAGTCTTTTAAGCATAACTCGACAACCGTTCATCCGATCTTCACCATTCCTTTGGCGGATCGATAAGTTATCCTGATTTTTAAATATGTCTAAAATGTCTATGCAAACCATCTATCTTTAAAACTGTTAGAGTTACGACGTTTTTTTTTCGAATTGCAGCGGCGGGAGGGGGCGTGGCCAAAATTGAATATAAACTTGATCTGCCTGTAGCCATAAAAAGCATATTTCTCTATCTCTTACAGTTTCTGAGATCTGTGCGTTCATACGGACAGATAAACGGACATGATGGACATGACTCGGCTGTTGATGCTGATCAAGAGTATACTTTTAATACATTATAGGGTCGGATTTGCTTCCTTCTGGCTGTTACGAACTTTTGCACAAACTTAATATACTCTATGCACCTACGGTACAGAGCAGTGGTGTCCGAACTCACACAATGAAATCGTTAGGCGTGAGTGCGAAGCAGCGAAACACGAAGGCAATGGACGTTTTACTGCTTCAGCCGAACACATGAGTCTAAATTGGCGAAATTCTCAGTATACCTTAAACATCTTAATATATCAAAAATAATTTAAAAACCAACTAAATCAAGAAATAAATATTCGAAAGTGACGAAAAATATAACGAAGTAAGGCATTTTTGCCAAACTCCAAAGCAACCTATTAGCAACCATGTTTTAAGTTCGCACCCAGGTTCAGGGTTTCTGGTGGATAGAGGTTTAGAAAGCAGTAATTTCCAAATATCAAAACCGTGATCTGGTAACGTATTTCGTTAATACAGATCAGTGCTAACAGGAAGCCCGTGTAAGCCAACTCGTTCTCTTAGAATTGCAAATTCCTTCTACTTGGCTCTGACGTGAATCATATCTGAATCGGCCCTGAAATGTACCGGTACTGCATTTATGTCATCCTTTAGATGCGTGTCAGCCATGAATTTAGTGCTGAAATCATGGATAAGTTTCATGGGAAGTACTGAAACATGCCTGAATTCAGTCAGGAAATACATGGAAATTCATCCTCTTGCTCAGGTTTGATTTAGCCTTGAAAAATTCAGTACTGAAACGTAGAACTGTAGGAATATGACAAACAATAGAATGCTTCAAAATTCACATTGGAATGCTTATTTTTTAGAAATGAAACAACAAAATAGTAGTAATCCTGCATTTTGACTCATAAACATTTTTAAAATAGCAACTAACAAGTACAGCCCGCTATAACTTCTTAAGGAAGTCAGACAATACTTTGAAAATTGCGTCAGTTTATTATTGGAACAATACCTTTCTTATGATAGATTCATATTTTGTGAGGGATTTTATGACGTTTCACATTTCCCAGAAATTCCAGAGGCTCCGAAATTGTTTTTCAGCCCTGATGATGGTAATTTCAAAGTATACTTTTGTAAGAAAATCTACTATGAAGTGCAAGAAAATCGATAAAATACATAAATCAGGCCCGCAATTCGAGCCGCTAACAGAACACCCTACACTGAGAAAGAATCCAATCTATAAC
Source organism: Lordiphosa fenestrarum (assembly GCA_035044985.1). Taxonomy (NCBI): domain Eukaryota; kingdom Metazoa; phylum Arthropoda; class Insecta; order Diptera; family Drosophilidae; genus Lordiphosa; species Lordiphosa fenestrarum. Next base: position 61,121 of record JAWNNO010003406.1, read on the forward strand.
CTAGAATTAAAATCCTTTTTTCTAGTAAATTAAAGATCTTTATAAAAAACGAGAAAGCTAAGCTAACTTCGTATGTGCGGAAGTTCTCGCTCGCTTAAATATCTTCAAAAATACTCCCATTTCTTCCCATTTTCCAACCGAGCGTTCGTATGGGAGCTATATGATATAGGCATCCGATTTGGCAAAAAATTTGTAAAATTATGTGAAAGCATGTAAAACAAACCAATAAAAAACTGCAGGATGCTACCATTAAAAAAAAAGGGTTTTCTAACTTAGACTGTTTTTCAGACCTATCATATAGTTGTCCAATTTTAATAAAACTTGGTAGAATTATAAAAAACATAGAAAACCTACGACTACAAAGTTTGGAGACGTTTCTATTGAAAAGAAAAAAGTTTTTCTCTCTAAAACTAGTTTTCCGACCGATTGTGCCTATGGGAGCTATGAGATATAGTCATCCGATCCGATCGGAAGTTTTATTAAAAAATTTTAAATGAGAATGAAATCAAGATTTATCATCTCTCAAATTACTTATTAAATCTCTTATAGTTCTCTGCGATCTGGCATTTGGTTGATAGCTCAGACGGGCAAGCTTAAAATTTGTGATTTTAAGAAGTTTTTCCTGAATAGGAAAATTTAATGAATATCAGAAAGAAAATCAAAAATAGCTGATTTTTTTCATACCTAAAATTAGATTTTTTAATCTTAATTTTGAGAAGAAACAATCTGTGTCTAAGATTGTTTAATGAAGATTTAGTCGAGATTATAATCTTGGGTTAAGACTTTTCCTGCCTTGTGCGTTTGTTCTATTGTTTCGACTTGGTTTCGACTCTATAATCTTGGTTATCGATTGATTTTCTTCTCAGTGGAACTACTTTGAATTGGTCACTTATGTTTCCATTTGAATTGGCAGTCGCCTAGATTTTATAGCTCCGTACTTACAAGATAAAAAGCAACCCACAATGACTTCGTGTCAAAGTGTATTCGTTGTCCCATATGAAATTTAATTAGGCTTAATGAGTAAACTGCTTCTCTATTTCATTTCCACACAACTTTTCCAATAAAATTTATGGCAAATTCATCCCACTGTCATTGAGAAGGAAGATTTAGGTCCCGGACTGGCGCCGTTTGAATGTGTCAAAATTGGAGCCACATTGTCCGCAGCGCAAAACGTACGGCAGAATGCACGAGCTGGAGCTGGAGCAGGAGCTGAAGCAGAAGGAAGCAGCTGCAGATGCCAGCGCTAACCGCAAGGATGATGGCGATGATGATGATGACGACGACGCCGGGCAGCAAGGAGTATCGTCGTGGACGTCCTCGCCGTCGTCGTCGAAGCAAAGGAGAAACAAACAAAATGCCAGACAAGAAATTAAGACAATTGAACCGTTGAGGCGTGCAGTGCAGAGACATGACATAGGTGGCAACTTTTGGGTTGGCTGTGGGCGTGGTCATGTTGACATTACAGGTGCGCCCCGGACTCGCATGTTGTCAATGGCGCAGAAAGGATAACAGCAGGACAATGGGCGAAAGGGTGGACCGGCGACGTGTTGGCTTAAGTTATTAAAAAGAAAGCCAAGGAAAAGACTTTCGGGGAAGAGCAAAACAAATAATTGCCATGCAAAAAGTATTAGTTGTCCCTTCTTCTACCCCTGACACCCACCCCCACACCCTGTGCATTGTTGCGTAGCCTTGCAGTTCTAGAAAATAATTTGTTTAATGGAATGTAAATTTCATACTTAAGCAAATAAATGTTCCACTGCCCCCGGAGGGAGAGAGCTGGAGCAAGGACTTGGGCTGTGGTGCGTGGGTGGGTTTCCTCACTTTTTGCTGAGAATAGTGTTTGTGTGCTTACATGTTCATGTGGATGATGATGATGATGATGGGACGAAATACGTAGCGCCAAAGTATTGTTTGGCTATTTGCGCAAAAGATTTTCGATGAGTGTGTAATGTGTGTGTGTGTGTGTGGGGGGTAAAGGATTGCGCTGAGTTGGCATAGCTGGAATGACGTAGGTGTTGACCTATAAGGAAATTGTATACTCCGGGGGAATTGCAGGGTAATCTATGATTACCATTGATTGCAGAAACGTTGAGCAATTGATTAAATGGTTGGTGAAATTAGTCAGGGTTTTAGTTGGATTTCCATTTGAGATAGCTGAATCAGGGATTTAGTTAGTGAAAGGTCTGCCAAAGCTGTGCGAGCCGATGGAACCTTTCCTGTTGGCGTTTGCTTACTCTAATAGCTGAAAATTCTTGGAGTACTCTAAATAATTTGAGCAAAGTACAAGATTTTGGCCTAGAGGAGAGAAGGAGCCTAGGGTCTTTATTGACTTAAAATTCTGCGCACTCGGGTAATAGCTACAATCTCTGATTCAAAATATACAAGAATCTGTGAGAGCGTTTCAATTTTGAAGTTGTTCAAGACATTTATATGTGATTTTCTTCAAAAAAAAAAGAGAGCTTACAATAGGTGTAGCTTTTCGACTCCACTGCCATGCAGTAGCATGTTTCCCTGCAATTCTCAGACTACTTTTCTCTTCCCTTCTTCGTTTTTCATATGCGCTAAATCAAACATTTCCTTTTCCACACCCCACCCCCTCACACAAAAGTCAAAGCAAATTATGGCGTAAAATGTGTTGCGATTCCGCCGCCAACCAATTTCAATCCAGTCGTTGACAATGAAAAAGTCGAAAGTTCTCCGCCCACGCGACGCTTCACTGCCTCCTAATGCAACAGGAACCCCAACAACAACAACACAAGTGTTTGCAGTGCTTTCTCCTCTCGTTTCGCGTCTCTTGCTTCTGTTATCGCTGTCATGCAGTTGGCAGTAAGCAGTAAGCAACTGCCTTGGCAGTAAGCAAATTGGCCTAGGCCAAAAGCATTTCAAAATTGTATTAAATCCCAAAAGCTTTGCAGTTCTCCAGCCATCCCCTATCCCACGTCGAGTTTCTTGGTCTGTGCGTTTAAAATTCAAAGCAAAAATAAGAAAGAAAAAAAAACAACAACGGCAAGGTAGCGAGAGGAGGAGACATTTTTTGTACTTCCTGCAAATTTCATTTCCGCTTTGATTGCGCTTTTTGCGCATTTCTCTGTACAAAGGCAAAAGAAAAACAAATGAACGGAAATGCCACACACGCACCCAGCACAACAACAACAACAGCGGCAGCTACTGCGAAATGCACCTTTGACACCGTTTGGCCAAAGTGTGACAAAAAAGGGTGCCGCAAGAGGGGCAAAAAGCCTTCTAAAATGCAAAGTCAAACTCAGCAGGTAAAGGTGCTAAAAGTCACAGTTAGAGATGTGAAAAAGCGATGATCTCGGCAAACAGCTGTGATGTGAATAATGGGAAACTATTAATCCAGACATTAATTATACAAAAACAGAAAAATGTGAAAATTAATATTGTATTACAAGTCCCAAAATGTAGTGCCAACAATTAAGACTACAACAAAACTATACAAATTGTTGCATCTTACTACATTTGCATGAATGAAATAACAAAGTATTTTACAAATTTACCAGATGAAACAAACCGAAATCATTGGACTCATTATGAGTACATTCATTTTCAAAAACTAATCATGAACGGATTTTGGTACTTCAAGAATATTTTTAAAAACGCAAAATATTGATGTGAATTGAAATGCTTCGTTTTTCAGATTCCAGGTCCAATTATGTCCAATTCCAGGTCCGCAGACTTATCGCTTGTGCCGCACCCCAACCTGCCTTGGTAAATTTAAAAAAAAATACAAATTTTTCGGGCTTACTAGGAGTAGAGCCCAAGACCTTTGACGTGCGAAGACGAGGCTATTCACCGCCTCTAAAGCCGCACGTCTGAATGGTTAGTTATACTTTTCGGTGCTGTAATTAAGAATAGTTGAATTGTGTTCATTTTAAGAACAATCCATACATTAGTTTTCAAAAATTTGAGAAATTTTCTTGTTTTTCGAAAGTTTTTTTCTTAATTATAGAAAAGACAACCCGAAAAAAAAATTTTTAGAAAATTTTAGTAAAACGACCTAAATTTAAGAAAGCACATTTCTTAAATTTAGAAAAGCCATTTCGAAATTCTCTCTTATATATATAAAAATGAAAATCGCACAAAAAATATTTAGAAAAAATTTCCTGCATTCGAAATATAAAAGCGGCAACTGATATTCATCTTGCTGAGAAATTCGCCGTTAAATATAGAAAAATTTCAGTAGAAAACCGCCCTAACATTTAGAAAAGTATAAAAATAAACCGCTTTTAATTCTCAATTCCAATACCTTGGATCAAGGATGTTCGATGTCAGAAGCAGGGCTGCAAACCTCGAAATAATCAATGGGATTCACTCCGGGGATCGATCCCGTCACAAATTTTGGGTTCGGGTACACGGAGCGGGTTTGAAAGGTCGCTGAACCCAGGTTCAGGTTCGAACCGGGGCTTAGACATTTTTTTCGTTAATTTGGCAAACATTTATGTAAATCCAAGGTAAATTTAACATTTTCTTTAAAGATGTTTAGAACTTTAATGGACTTGTTTACCAGCACAAATCGATGACAGGAAAACGATTATTATAATGAACTATTGTAATGTGCAATCTGATTGCTAATTTTTGTGATTAGGATGTATAATAAATACACATCAACTCAAACTATCATTAGAAATCAACACGATAACTTCCCCGCATACTATTTTTTACTACTAATTCCTTGTGGATGATTTTTGATGTATGCTGGTGAACAAGGCCAATATTTTAATAAATTTTTATATTTTAGCTTAATTTAAGTTAATCATTAATATGTCTTCCAGTAAGTTTTCATCAATACTGACTCTTTGCCTGGATAAAACGAACTTAAGAGTAGAAAGAGCGCGCTCGACTGATACTTGTGTTGGAGGAACAGCTAATAAAACAAATGCCACATTTTCAAGTTCCTTACGATTATAGTTTTCCCAATACTTTAAAACATTAGAACTTTGATGCAATCTTTGAATTCCGCAAAAAGAAGCATTGAAATCGTTTACAGACTCTCCTTCTAGCTCCTTAGATGAAATTTGAACTTTATCCTCAACATAAGATGAGCTTGGAAATCATTGTTGCGTTCGTCTATTAATTAGTTTTCCCGATTATACAAATCTGTGTGCGATGTGTTTCTTTGCAAGCAGCTTTTGTCCTAAGGTCAAAAATATTTGGATTCTTGGATAAAGATGTTAGAGTATTTTGAAGAAGACTTCAGAAATTGTGTGCGACAAGTGTTCCAAGTGTTGAGTTGGGTCGTTACTTATCTTTGTGAGATATAAAGTTTTAGTAAATGTATGCATAAATAATATTTATTAAATATACATAACTATGGACTAACACTTATTAAACAAGAAAGAAAGTCGGTCAAGCCCAACTATAACATACTCTGTACCAAGAAATTTTGTCTTTTGATCATAACTCGAAAACCGTTCATCCGATCTTCTTCATTCCTTTGGCGGATCGATAAGTTATTCTAATAACTAAATATGTCCAGAAGGAACAAGACATCTATCTTCAAAACTGTGGGAGATATGACGTTTTTTCTAAATTGCGGGGGCGGGAGGGGGCGTGGCAAAAATTGAAAATAAACTTGATCTGCCTGCAGACATAAGAAGCATATGTCCCATACACGTCAAACCTCTATCTCTTACCATCTCTGAGATCTGTGCGTTCATACGGACAGACAGACGGACAGACGGACAGACGGACATGGCTATATCGACTCGGCTGTTGATGCTGATCAAGAATATATATACTTTATGGGGTCGGAGATGCTTCCTTCTGGATGTTACATACTTTTGCACAAACTTATAATACTCTATGTACCTACGGTACAGAGTATAAAAACCTGTATTTTGACTTTAATAGCAGCTTGAAAAAATGTGAAAGAAATATTTCTGTGAACCGAACCCTTTTCAAAATTCTTTCACTCCGGTCCAGGTTTGGGTTCGTCATGGAAAAGTTGTGTTGTTTCGGTTACAATTCGCCTTCGACGTCCCAAAAAACCCGGAGTCTCCGGTCAGAAGTTCGATAAGAATTAAAATTCCCGATAGAAGTTTGAATTTTTGATACCGTTTGTCTTGATCCAAGATCATTAATACTTGATCCAAATACGAATCATTCTCAAATCAAGCAGGGTAGCTATTGAATCTAGTGCCAAGCTTACTCGAATTCCAAATAGGGCATTCTTAAATCAAGAACATACTGCATTGTTAAAAACCGAGTTTGTTCTATTTAGTATCAAGAGCTCATGAGATTTAAGAGTAAGATCGTTTACTCTTAAATCAAAAGCTTCACAGCTTTTAGTCATACAACAATTCAAAATCAGTTGTTTTTTCCAATCTAATCAAATTTGTTTCATAGAAATTTTATTGTTTAGCCATGTAGCAAGTTTAAGCCGGCTCGATAAATACACAACACCTCGAAGCAGCATTAGTTTTTGACATTCAAACAGCCATAACTCGTTGGGAATTCCAAAGCCACATGAGTGCAAAATTCGATTGCTCTCTACACTCTATAGCTCCTATTAAAAAACAGAATTGAGAGCGAGCCCAACGCTATATGCTCTCAAATGTGCTTGCGCTGCGTTCTGTTTATTTACCTCACTCCTCTTGCCTTAAAAGACTATACTGAAAACCAATTTAGCTCGATTTCAAGAGCGAAATTCTTGAAAATTCTAGAACGAATATATATTTTTGTTAAGAGCGTTCGTTCTTTAGTTTTTCGTTCTGCTTGTTTCTGCATGTAACCATGTCCGTCTGTCAGTCTGTATGAACCAACAGATCTCAGAGATGGTGAGAGTTAGAGACTAGACATGTAATGGGACACTTGCTTCTTATACCTGCAGTCAGATCAAGTTTATTTTCAATATTTGGTACACCCCTCAACAAAGGAATTTGGAAAAAAACGTCAGATCTCCCACTGGAAGGTTCGTACCTTCTGGACATATTTGGTTATAAAAATTATTGATCGATCCGCCAAAGGAGTGGTAAAGATCGGATGAACGACTGCCGGGTTATAAGCAAAGTAGTGTTCGCTGCTGCAGCGCAGTAGCAGAACTGCTTTCAGCTCATTCTGCAGCATCAAAATTGGCGTGAAATAATCTTGATCTGTACGGACAATAGGAGTCTACATACAAAATTTTCTTGCTCTAGCTCTTCTAGTCTACGATACGCACAGGGCTATATCGACTCGGCTGTTGATGCTGATCAAGAATATATATACTTTATGGGGTCGGAAATGATTCCTTCTAGGTGTTACCTACTTTTGCACAAACCTAACATACTCTGTTTACCTTCAAGTCCACAAATTTAAGCATAAAATTAGTAAATCAACTTAATTTAATTCGAATTAAAATAAAATTTAACTAATCTCAATTAAATTAAACCTTGTAAAATTTCCCCCTCCCCGCACAAGGATCATGTATCCCCTTCGAGAATGTCAACCTAGTCACCGTGTCATCCCTAGAGTCCACCCTTTCGCACTGCTGCCACTGCTGGGGCTGCATGCAAAGTATCTAGTGGCTCCCCGCCCCCTCCTGCACCTTGTTTAGGTGTTTGTTGTGCTTTTTACTGGCTGAGAAGGCAACGCTTTTGTGCCTGGGCTCTCTGTCTCCTCTGCCAAGTGTGAAAAATGTCGAAAATGCAATTTCCTTCAAGTAAAATGCCTGCCATGCGCTTTTGTTCCCCACCTGCTCTACGTGGCCGTATTACAAACGAGTGTGCCCTAGACCAAGCGTAGGTGTCCTGGCTTTAGCTTGGCCTGCCTGATTCTCTGTAGCTTAAATAAAGCACTTCCGCTAATAAAGTCGCACTCTACAGTTTTGCCCTCTCTTCCGAGTGTGTGTGTGTGCGTGTGTGTGCGGCAACAACAAGGACCTAGAGCTAGCAGGCAGGATCGTGCAAGGACACACTCCCATACAGTTTAGACAGACTGCAACATGCGTGTCAATGCGATGGGGCAATGGAGCTGGGGCAGAGGTTCTGTTTGCGTTCGTGGCAAAAACACATTTGGAAAATTTGTGTAGGCGACATTGTTGTAAATCACCGACACATTTTCAAACGGCCAACCAAAACACTGAGGCTCAAACAAATGCATTGAAAACGACATTGCACTTAGAGAAACTTTGTTGTGCAAATATACATATGAGGTGTTTACTTTCACAATTTCGCCAAGTTTATCTGTTATATCTGGAAAATTCAGAGATGCAAACCGCTAGGGAACTTCTGCAGGTTTGGTTCAGCGACAAATATATATAAACAAAACGTAAATATGACTTAAATCTGCATTTATTTTTTAGTGCCGTGGTTTTGGGTCATGTTATGCTTTTGCGCAACTTTAAACAGAGACACAACACCACAAAGGAGGCTGGTAGATTATTCAGCTGTTTCCAGAGGAACCACCCTCTATCATCAGCGATCAATGCCTACCAACTGAACCTTTCTCAAAAGTTGTTGAGTGGTGGTGGTCCACGCTTAATACATAGTCATAGCAATTTTTAATTTTTCTTAGACTTAATGTTTTGAGCCTTCGCATATCATTTAATATAATTTTCAGAAAATATCTGAATATTCTCAAAGTCTCAACTCATGCACTGCTTTGGTTTGGTCCCCTTATCAGTATTCTTCACAAATTAATACTATATTGGTAATTGGATTTAATGATTTCGCAATTTTTGAGCTCATCTGAAGGATCGTTTGAACTATATTAAAGATCAGGGAGCAATGTTGATAATTTTAATATATTTGCCTTAGAATTGTTCAAATTCCTTTGTCTTAAGATCTTACGTCATCAAACTAGTTGATAAAATGAACCGAACCACACCGTTATTATATGGCATTTTTGGGGCGGATTAGCCTTGTCAAAAGATCTCCGTTTTGGCTTGAGATTCGGTTAGCGAGCACAAAATTGCGGGCATCACTGGGAAAAAATTACATACTTAGGGGGTAAGAAAAAGTACAAAGGTGCATCTCAAACTCAATATTCTGAAATCAAGACTATCAAAAAAACTACCAAATACTATATCGGTCTGCCACTTTATTGAGAATTGCTTTGGTGGCTGCCAGTTGTTATTGAATTGAATGTGAGTTCAAAGAAAAAATAGAATATTTCCAAATAAATAAATAATTAATAGGTTCAATATTGCCCTGAAATTTGGACTTTAACGATAGACAAAGATATCTCTAATAATTTACCCATTTTAACAAACTTTATCTAGCATCTCTCAGAAGTTAAAAGTTGCCCTTCAGTTGTATGTGTTCAACATCTAATGATACTGTTTATTTCTTTAAAACTCACACCAACTAACACATTGAATAAAGTTCAGCCTTGGCCTTTCTGGAAAATTTTGTGGTTTCCATGGACAAAACACCATTTGGTTGACATTCACAACGATACTTGGGCAAAAACAGCTGATGCTTTGATTTTGATGATTATTATTCGGCTGAAGGTCTTGTAATTGTTCAGAAGGTTATGTTAAAATAAATGCTGTTTTAATATGCCTGATTAATAAGCAGGCTAGGTAAGAAAACGTCAGTTCCATAAGATTTTAAAACATTTAACCATGCCCAGTCCAAGGCAAGAAGAGTAGTGGAAAATGCTTTTGTATAATTATAGGATTGGACAATCGTAGAGATTGAAAATGACGTCCACAACCCGAGGGCACCAATGTAGCCAATGATTTTAATAATCCTCCAGAATTAATAAGAAGTGCCATACATCGTACCTTTAGACTCAACAGCAACACTGAAGTATGTTAATTTCACTCAATTTTTAATGCATAAACCCCATATATAATGCACAAAATAAATCTACGGTATATCTACTTGACTTGTTTTTTTTAATCCTTCATGCGCTTCAAGACTTCAAGCCGCTCGGCACCCATGCGATTGAGCTCCGTCCGCTCTTCTTCATAGCTGACACTACAGCTTCCTAGAAAGGCAAAAGCTGTTGGGTAGTCTTTTTGCGCTTACTTCTTGGCTGCGACGATGTCGGTTCCTCATCCAACGAAAGTTGCTCGCTCATCCCAAGCTGGAAAGTTAAGGCCGCGACCCAGATGGCTGCTCGCTTGATGCTTTCTCATTGATGAGAGTGGAATGTCTTCATAAAAACCTCGCAATCAAGTGGATCTTATTCCAGATTCTAGTCGTTTTTTTTTGGGCTCATCTGTAAATAAACAAATTACATACCTCTCTGATATTTTGATTATTCTGATGACACTAATGGCTATGGCCCACTGAGGACGAATGTCATCATTTTTAAGAAATAATACGAAATGAAAGGCAAACTGAAATGGAGAAAAGTATAGCAGAAGTGATGTAATTTCCTTAATCCTTAATTGCCTTAATTTCAAGAAATGAAGTTTAATTTCTTTGGATTAAATAAGCTATTAGTTAAACCAAAAGTTTCGGGAAACTATTTTTTGTGTGATCTAAATCCTTTTAGAGTTTTTAGAAGAACAATGACTAATTTATTTTATTTTATTTATCTGGAAACTAACTTGCCTTAGAATAGTATTCTACCAGATTGTCTTCCCTTAGACTGAACTAATAACTTTCTGTATTCAACAAAATTTTGCATTTTGGCTCCAAATATAAGTTTTCAGGCACTTTCGTTAGTTATCTGAAATTTGTATTATTATTTATTTCCAATCACATAATTTATATAAATTTTTGTCAATTAACAGCTTTATGGACTGAATGAAATAACGAAGACCGGCTAATTCTGGAAAGATAGTTATCAAATAAAGGCGAAGAAATTTTTGGTGGAAAATAAATCAAGAAATGAATTACCTATTAACATGAAATGAACGTCGCTAATTAATTGATGTATTTTATTTTATATTCAACTCATTCAGCCAATTTAGACAAATTGTGCAGCTACTTTTGCGCCAGTAAAAAACTGCTTGTGGTTATATGTAGAAGTTTTCATTAAAAGCACTTTAGCGTTCTTCTTAGGAACTGATCTTAGTTTACTATAGACTTACTTATTTTCCAAAAATACTTAGTTATATTAAGTTTATGCAAAAGTATGTAACAGCCAGAAGGAATCTTTAAATAATTTATACTCTGCATCAACAGCCGTCATGAGGTTCTAATGTAATGTTGGTAGCAGCCAGTTTTATGGTGTATAAGGCCTGCTCTGCTAAGACTTCAGTCAGCGCCACTGTTAAGAAGGCCCTAGCAAATCTTGAAAATGTTTGATTTTGTCCACATTTTTCATAATCTTTAGAAAATGAGCCAATTAAGCATTTTATGTAGTATTTAATAAATTATTCCCATTGTAAAATTTCAAATGAAGCATCTATAAGTAACTTAATAACAATTTTGTCAAGCCGAACCGGAAATTTACAATCGGAAAAGTGTTATTTTTTATAAAATTTAGGGCTCAAACTGGTTCGGTTCGAAACCTGTTTGCAGCTTTAATAAGTTGGTAATAAAATTTTTTTGTAGTTTTCTTTCAACAAATTTTGCTCAATTAACTTGTAGTCAACCAAGTTCATAAGAAACTCGAAACATTCTGATGTATATAATTAACTTGTGTGTAATTTGTATAATTTTTTAGGGCCCAACTTGCGCTCAGTGCATTTTGAGGTCTATTTTTCGTGTCCACTTGCGTAAATGTTGCGGCTGCACGCATTGGCCTATGTGCATGTCACCCCATACTCCACTCCCTCCAATCAAACGCTGTGCCAGCCAGCCGGGCCAGCCCATTCTTTTGCTCACTTTTCTCTGGTGAGCAACTCAAAATTACTGCCAAGTTCTGCAAGTGACGACGACTGAAATGTTGCATACTGAGAGGAGAAGAAGGCGAACAGCCGCTACTGCCTGGGACAATGACGTGGTGACTTTACGCACACACACACACACACACACACACACACACTCACACGCACACATTTATCACCGAGCATAATGATGGAGCCTGTCGCCGAGTTCTACGGGATTGGGAGTTCTACACACAGAGAGAGATTTTTGTTTGACAATGGGTGTGAAAATTGAAGGCGAGTGATTGCATTTGCCTGGCTGTGATTTACAATGCATAACAAAAGGCGGTTGGCCGGCCAGCCAGGACCTTTTGTCCGGGCAAGTGTAGGTAATTAATAGACTTGAAATGGTCGCTTGAGCAAAATTTTAATTAGGTGACATATGCAAAATTTTGGCGCCAGCGACTTTTTGGCCAGGATGCGCTCCTTGGGGCTGCTCCGGCTGTTGCTCTGCTTTTAATTGATAGTCACAAACAGGTTTCGTAGCTCTCAGCATCATCAACGTCGTCCTCGTCATGCCCGTGCAGTTGAAGTGAGGAAATTACAAGTCGTGAATTAATGGCTACCTCCTCCTCCTCCTGCTCCGCCGGCGTCATGAGAATCATTTAGGAGTCGGCAGTTGGGTGAGTCGCGCACGTTGCCAGGATATCCGACGTCAACGTCGACGTTGTCGTTGCAATTGCAATTGCTTTGTCAGCTCAAAAACTTAACCTCAAACATTCAAGTTGCGCCAAGACATACGTGGCATGTCCTTTTTGGCTTTTGTTTGCAACCAGCAGCTCATTCTTGGCTTAATTTAAATTTCAAACATTTGCCCCAGAACCCGTGGAATCTCGCACTCTGGTACGAATTTAATTAGTAACGCGTGTTTTCCATGGGTTTTCCTGTTTTTTGACTTTGCCCACAGACGCGTGAAACTGCTCGCAAACGGGAAATTGCCCCGGCAACGCCCTAGAAAAGGTGGAGACTTTTCGTAATGAACGTCTTTCGTGGAAATGTGAAATCAAGTTTGAATTTTATTGAGAAAATTCCAGATTTAATCGAAACATAATTAATTTCCAATTTTTTTCTCTCTTTTCAGGTAAGTGCAGCTGGGAAACGTTCATCTTATTTGGGTAATGTTTTGTACTTAAATTATAGCAATTAAAAAGTTTTGGCTGTCCTCTTCAATTTCCATGCTTTTCCTTCTATATTTATGTAAATAAAACTTAATTAGCTTAACGAAATGAGAATGTGCAATTAAAAGCCAGTTCTAGCAAAATTTTTAACAGCGACCCCGAACCCTATTGGGTACCATACATCCATCCATCCATCCATCCAGCCAGCCAGCCAGCCAACGAGAAATCCATTTATTCATTGATAGGTGCAAAAGGAACCCTTCACAATAGCACAAAAGGCATTTAGCCGCTGTTTGGTATTGCCCATTGAACCAAGCCATAGAATAGGCTTAGCGACGACTGGCTGATGGAAGAGCAAAATGAATGAATAAATGCGGTGGAGCGATCCCAGCTGACCCCGTGCGTATGGTCAATGCACGATATGAGTTTCTCGTTTGAACACTGAGAAAAAATAAAACTAATTTATTGGGAGATATTAGATGCTCGAGAGAGGTAATTTTTTTAAACAAAATTTTACCATATCAAAAATATCATTGGGTGTTTCGTATTCTTATAACATAATCGAACTGCCAATACCAAGAATTGTGCCTATCCAACACCAAGTGAACAAGCAATCGAACCTGACTGAAACGGTTGCAAAGGATAAGCTTTACTTGCACTTGTCGAGCTCTCATAAGAAATGGTTGCAAACAAAACAAGCACACTTTAATCTTTGGGTCATAACACAACGCCTGGCACTTTCTGGCAGCTGAAATTTTATAATTTAGAATCTTAAATTGTTCAAGATTGTTCAATACTAACAAATAAATCCCATTGGAGGAATCTGAGGGGATCTTTACTTTTAACTTAGCTGAAACTACATCACATGGACAGACCCCCAAATAAAACTAGTACCGACAGAACATAAATTTTGTAAAAAGTGCCAAACAAATTATAAACATATATTTAGTTTTTAAAAAAATTAATTAATAACCTTTCTAATTAATTGCATTAATTATTTAAAATTTCAAATCAATCCCAAGCTAATCAATCCTCACTCACTAAGAACCAAGATTTTGCATGCTGTCTCTTTTGAAGCTTTTCTTGAAGAGTGCGGTTGTAATGAATCAAAACCAAATATGGTCTTTAAAGTTCATTCTATTGCGAGTTAGAGACAACGTACTTAATGCCAATCTATTGACTTAGAATTTTTATACCCGTTACTCGTAGAGTAAAAAGGGTATACTAAAGTCGTGCAAATGTATGTAACAGGCAGAAGGAAGCATCTCCGATATCATAAAGTATATATATTCTTCATCAGCATCAACTGCCGAGTCGATATAGCCATGTCCGTCTGTCCGTCCGTCCGTCCGTCAGTCCGTCCGTCCGTTCGTCCGTCCGTCCGTCCGTCCGTCCGTCCGTCCGTCCGTCCGTCCGTCCGCCCGTCTGTATGAACACCTAGATCTCAGAGACTAGAAGAGCCAGAGCAACCAAATTTTATACGTAAGCTAGTACTGTCTGTAGGCAGATCAAGTTTGTTTTTAAATTTTGGCCACGCCCCCCCCCCCCCCCCCCCCCGCCACCGCAATGAAAAACATTGAATAACTCCCACAATTTTTAAGATATCGAGCTCAGAATTTGCATTGTAGTCTATGTGGCCAATATCTACAATCTCACAAATTTTCAAAAGGATCGGATAATAAATGGCCGAGTTAAAAAAATGTTGCATACTTATCCGAGCTGAGCTGAGTAACGGGTATTTCGAAGTCGGGCAGGGCCGTCTTTAACTTACGCTCTCGTTTATATTTGGCCTATGACAGAAAGGGTGGGTCGAAAAACTAGTTCTGGTGAGAAAAGCTTTTTTGTTTTCAATACAATCTTTACAGGAAGTCTTCTGGTATAAATACGCTGCTCATTTGTTAGAACCGGCCATATCGGATGACTATAACATATAGCTGTCAAAGGAACGATCGATAGAAAAACAAGTTCTAGTGAGAAATACTTTTATTTTTCCAATGCAAACGTCTCTAAACTCCATATTTAATACTTTTTTATGCTTCTCCATGATTCTGCCAAGTTTGGTCGAAATCGGCCATCTATATAGTATAGCTGCCATAGAAAAGTAAGGTTAGAAATATTGTCTTTGTTAGAAAATCTTTTTGGTTTTCAATGTAAACCTCTCTTAAATTGACCTTTATGATATTTTCTAAGCTTTCACACAATTCTTCAAAGTTTTGTCAAAATCGGATGACTATTGGTCATAGTTGTCGAAGGAATGAAGTGGGAAAAACTTTTTTGTTTTCAAAGAATACGCCCCCAAATTTTGTATTTCTTAGTTTTGCTATGCATACCCATGATTCCACTAAGTTTGGTCCAAAACGGATATCTATATAGTATAGCTGTCATAGCTGTCGATTCCTCTAAGGTGCAAAGTTTCTCGTCAGTAAACCAAATTCGTCTGTGGGCATGGTTCGCGCACTGGCAAGGCCATGCTTTCGATTTTGTCTTGCGTTTTTGTATCAATTTCAATCAAAGTATTTCGACGAATTCAATCCTTAACGGCTTTGATGGCTTGTGGACTTCGAGCGGATTTCGGGTGGTCTTACATTCCATCACTATCCTCAAATAACTTCACGGTACGATACACAAAGATTTGGCGTTATTTCCAGAGGGCACAACATCCGCAAGAATTCTACTTCTTGTACGACAACACAAGGTTCGGGTGATCCCCATTCCATGAGTGCAAACAACAGACGGCAAAATCTTTTGATTTAATAATATAGCTTAAATGTCACTAGTCAAATAGCCGTCAAGTTGGAGTGGATGCTTTTAATGGTTCTCGAGAACGAGTGTATTCACTACGTGTACCAAAACCATTAATGATTGAAAGGAATGGCGTTCTTAAGATGTATAGTATATCTACTTGTCGAGATCTCATATGCGTGAAAAACACCGCCGTTTATTCATCTCATGCAAACTCTCATATAAATTTGTGCATCTGATATCTCACTTGCGAATCTTTAATAAGATTTCTTTTCTTTTTATGCCCACTCCTTTCTCGATATTCACGTTCTTAAAACAAGAACATGATCTTAAATCCCAAACCATAGCTTCTAAAACAACGATTAAATAAAAAAAACAAGTAAGAAAGTGGACCAAAGCTCATAAAGTCTTTACCAACGAAAGTGTATGCTCATTGTAAATATCAATACTGCAGAACCTTCTTTTGCTCATAGCTTGACTATCGTTCATTCGATCGAATGGTGCCGACTACCAAAAATGTACAGAAGGTGCGAACTTTCTAACTATGTACAGGGTGCGCCATATAAAGTGTCGATATGGCAACACTGAATAACTTTGACATTTACCAACCGATTGCTTTTGTTAGACATGTTTTGGAAACATCAATCTAGTACGACCATGGAACGCTTCACACCAAAACTACGTGCCGAAATAGTGACGCTGTTCATCGAAAATAGTCGTTCAATTGTGCTAACTCAACTCAACAAATTTTGATGACCGATGAGGCCCATTTCACGCTTTCTGGTGGTTTTAATAAGCAAAATTGTCGCATATGGGGCACGGAAAATCCACACCGCATCCATGAAATACCTTTACACGACGAAAAAGTGACCTGGACGCCTGGTATCAAAAAGAGGCGATATTGACTGGCCACCCAGATCTCCAGATTTGACCGCCCCAGACTTCTTTTTGTGGGGCTATTTAAAAAGCAAGGTTTACGCCAGCGATCCACAGACCATTGAAGAGCTTAAGGCCAACATTCGTGCCGAAATCGCCACTTTATCGACTGAGACGCTCGAAAAAGTGATGGAAAATGCCGCAAAAAGGGCACATTTTGTTGTGGCCAATAAAGGCGGCCACTTGATTGATGTTGTGTTCAAAAAGTAGTCGAAATAAATTGTACAGGACCAAATTAAAGGTACAAGATCAACATAGAGCAATCGGTTGTTTGTTTTTATATTTATTCAGTGTTGCCATACCGACACTTTATATGGCGCACCCTGTATATAACTCTGGTAAATATTAATTTTTTCCCAAACTGCGGGGGCAGAAGTGGGCGTGGCCATAGCTGAAAATAAACTTGGTCTGCCTGAAAGTGTAAGAAGCACATATTGAAACTCACTGTCTATCCATCTCTGATATATGAATGTTCATACAGACTGACAAACAGACAAACAGTCGCACAGACGGGCTATATCGACTCAGCTATTGATGCTGAACAAAATTATATATATGCTTCTCAGGATCGAATATGCTACCTTATGTATTACACACATTATACTTTTGCACAAACTTTCAACAACCACTGAATACCTTTTGCTACAGAATAATAAAATGTAAGTTTTTCCCAGTGTATTCCCCTCATTCCATTCCTTGATGGCTCAATGGCTCAATGGTTGTTATCGTTAC
Source organism: Lordiphosa fenestrarum (assembly GCA_035044985.1). NCBI lineage: Eukaryota > Metazoa > Arthropoda > Insecta > Diptera > Drosophilidae > Lordiphosa > Lordiphosa fenestrarum. The sequence continues at coordinate 78,416 of JAWNNO010003406.1, forward strand.
TCGCCTTTTACCATATACTTTATGATTAAACTATTGATGGGCAGATTTGTTGTAGACGTTGACCATTATGCATGGGTCAGAAAATCGAAAAAAAGCATGGCACAGGCTAATTAAAAACATTCGCTTCCTCTTATCCCACCAATTCATGATTCTTGTCGGTTTTGAAAAAAAAAAACAAAGAGGAGTGCAAAACTTAGCTGTCCCTTCTATGTTTTTGCAAGCCTTTTGCCATTGACATTTGTGAAAGAGGGGCGAATGCGAGAGTGAACAATTTTCTTTGTGTGTGTTATACATTTGTTAATTATTTCGCTTTGATGCGCACAAAAGTATGCAACACTGTGAGGAAACAAATTGTCATACAAAAACTGTTTTTGCTGTTAATCAGAGTTCTAGCTTAATTAGTTCTTTTAGCATGTGTGTGTGTGTGTGTGTGTCTGTTTGTGTGAGTCAGTATGAAATTAATTAGCGTTTTTGTTATTGCTGTTGCTTTTGTGTGGCGCGTGAAATGTTTGGGAAGCAACAAGCTTAGATAAATATCGTTTGGACTCGGCAAATACCCTTCAAATGGGTTACCAAACTAAAAATATTGTTTATCTTATTGAGAAGCAAATAGTCGACTAGGATAGTTCTTAAAATGTCTAAAAATCACTAATATCCTTTAGGGATATGCACAAATATTACTTATATGACCTCTCAAAAAATTCCTTAAACACCTCTGCATATTTCAAATGGTTGTCAGAACCATTTTCAACATTTTTAAGTTTTTAATATCGTTTTCCAATGCCAACCCATATACCCTTTAATGCTTTAGTTCATTTGGCACTGTGAATCCTTTGCAGCATTTTTTGCCTTTCACAGTTTATTGCATGCCCGTTGCAGTGGGCGTCCGGGGGTTACCCTGTTGGACATTTTTGTCTTTCATCACCTTTTTCCTTTTGCTCTGCATGTGGGGGGCGGGCTGCCACTTGGTGCGTTGCTCGGCAACCCCTTCACATTTGAACCACGCTTAAACATGCATGAATATCATCAGAGGCAAACAATAAGCATCTTGATTTTGCAAAAATGAAATTTAATTATGTCTCGCTTTGTGTGTGTGCGCATGATAAATTTGTGTATATTCACAAAAAAATAAAAAAACAAAATGCCTGCCGCTTAAAAAATATTGTCAGCATTTGAGTGTCAACCGCAGCAAAGGAGGACTACAAACAGGAGCCAAACGAAAAGTTTTGCAGCTGGTCAACGGGGGCGGGAGAAGAGAAGAACTGAAGCGAAGCAAGATGTCAGTTGCCATGAGGTCTGTCAGATTTTCTCATTCCGCTTCTTTTGTTTTCATATTTTCTCTCTCTATATATATATATATATAATGCAGGCGGCACCAGCTGTTGCAAGTGGGCGTGGCACATGAAAATCAAGACAGCGAAGCGAAAAGCGCTTTCATATAAAAATTGTGGCTGTTAAAACGCTGTGGTCACTCGCCTTTCCTCCTCTTCGCTGGCAAATTAATAATTTTATTTTTATTGTTTTGTTGCCGGTTGAGTTCTCCTACCAAGCCCCTGCTCATTCCACCCCCTTCACAGCCCAGCAAGCGGTTATATCGTGCAAAACTGTTGCTGACGCATATCTGCCAGACATTTTTTATTTTCATTTTATTATCATATATGCCATATAAAATATATATGTTTCGGTATACCCTTTCTGTATTTTTAAGAAAAGTTGAGATGAAGTTCTATAGATTAAGGGCCGTTTTCACAGCTTCTACATAGACTAACACAGAGTAAAATATGAGATTATCTGACATCCAGAAGATTGACATATTATGTTTGCAAATTTTCTATCTAATCTAAACTCGATACAAAGTTCGACCTTTTCCAACCGGGTGTCTTTATAATTAGATGAACTCATAGGAAAATAGTCTAAATGTACAGCCTCTCAACCTCTCAATTGCCTTCTATTCAATCGCTTTTCATTACAAATCTTGTTTGATATATTAGCAAATTTCACGAATTTCCGATCCGTTAATAAAATTTTTGTAAAATTTCGCGATTTTTGAGAGTTGTGTCTTATTTTTTGAAGCTTTGACGCCCTCTCAGCAAAAGCCGGTCGCCGAGTTTCTGCTTCCACTGCTGACTCTGCAGCTTTCTGAGATGCGATCTGCAAGGCAGATTACTGGCGTCGATTGTTCTCCTACTACGGCGTTTCCAGCCTGCCACTTCACTTGTTTATCCCACCGCGATTGGGATTGTTGTGCACAGTCTTCACAGCTGTCTGTCGTCGATTGCTCGCCTGCTCCGGCGTTTCTTTAGCTCTTAACCAGGCTTCCCGTTTATGCTGTTTTTTCAGTTGTCGAGATCTCATATTAGATAAAATGAGCGATAAAAAACTCATAAAAGAACTCAGATAGCCCACTTCTCATGCACGTTCTCATATAGTATTGTGCTTCTTCGATTGACTATTACACTTGTATTTGAGAAACTTTAATGAGATAGTCTGAACTAGTGAAAATACAATCTTAAAGTGTTCACTGTGTCGCTCTTGCGATTGTTTAAGAATCTCAGAAAGACGTTTCGGCAGCTCTCCGATGCTTTACCTGTTGTGTTCTGCTAAGCTCAGCTCACTCATCCATATTATTGTCTTAAAAAACATTCGTTTCCTGGAATATTGTAGAAAATCACAAAATTACACATTAGGATTTTTGCAGTTTTGTTCTTCTTAACCTTTTACAGTTCAATCGATTCCGTTCTATTTACGCCTCCTGTGATTATATACAAAACTGAAAATATTAGAAATTCCAGGTTTTTTTACCCTTAGGAGAAAGTAATAGCCTAAAAGTATTAGTAACCAGGTAGCTAACACCTAAGTACGAAAGTAATAGTGGTTCTAAAGTTGAATATCCCTTCAGTTCGACTCTTACCTGAATCTTAGCTGAATCATTCCTGAAATGAAAGGGCTGGAACTGAATTCATTTTGTCCTTTTTATGAGTTTCAGACATGAAATTAACAATGAAATGTCCTTTTTTTTTTTTTATTAGTATAAGTATTAGTGTTCTAAACTTTCTGTCACCATTGATTTGGCAGCTTATTTTAGATTGTGTATGCGCTCATTCATATTAACTTATTTCTGTATAAGTGTGGCAAGAGTTGAGAGTTTGATTATGGGAGAGTGAATTTGTGTTGATATGAAACATGTTTAGTGTAGTGGTTCTGTCTAGTGTTAAGAAGGTGATGTGGTTGCTATGAAATGTCCAACTTATTCATGACCATAGCTGATATCAGGCATGATATGAGTACTGAACTCATGGTTAAGTTTTATGGGAAGAAATAAACCATGCCTGAATTCGTGCACAAACTAATAATACAATAATAACTGCTTAAAATTCTAAAAAAAGAAGAAGAGAAATCTTGGAAGACTGATTCTTTAACAGCTCTGCCGAAAATACAATCAAAAACTCAAAGAAAAAAGTTCACGTGGGCGATCGAAACTATCTTAGTAAGACCTGTTACATATTCCCCAGATACAATCTAAAACCAATAATAATATGTTTCTTTCTCTGCATTAATTCACAAAACAGTTTAGACCAAAAAGAACACAGCTAATTATTCTTTTTTATTAAATCTTATTAAATTTATTGACTTAGTTCTAACATTTTATTATGTGGCATTAGGTTCATTCAACTGTATCATTTATCAGATCACATTCAATTTATTTTAAAAAGGTTGATTCTAATTTTTGAAAATACTTTTAGAAAGATTTTTCCGGAAAATCTGAAAAGTTATGATAAAATGTTTCTTAAAACAAGAAAGAAAGTCGGTCAAGCCCGACTATAACATACTCTGTACCAAGAAATTTTGTCTTTTGATCATAACTCGAAAACCGTTCATCCGATCTTCTTCATTCCTTTGGCGGATCGATAAGTTATCCTAATAACTAAATATGTCCAGAAGGAACAAGCCATCTATCTTCAAAACTGTGGGAGATATGACGTTTTTTCTAAATTGCGGGGGCGAGAGGGGGCGTGGCCAAAATTGAAAATAAACTTGATCTGCCTGCAGACATAAGAAGCATATGTCCCATACACGTCAAACCTCTATCTCTTACCATCTCTGAGATCTGTGCGTTCATACGGACAGACGGACAGACGGACATGGCTATATCGACTCGGCTGTTGATGCTGATCAAGAATATATATACTTTATGGGGTCGGAGATGCTTCCTTCTGGATGTTACATACTTTTGCACAAACTTATAATACTCTATGTACCTACGGTACAGAGTATAAAAAAACAGCTTAAATGCTAAAAAGCGCATTCAACCAGCTTAAGGACAATATTTAGAGAAAGTAATAAGGCCATACAAGCGAGTAAGCTACGAAGGGTACCCCAGGTTAATTCAAAGTTGTCAAATATAAGAAAACACTTAAAGTTTACGATTTTTCGCATTGTTTTTGGAAACAACATTCTTTTTTTTCCAAGCTTTGGGAGTTGCAGAGAATGTTACAGAACTGTTATATTATCATTACTTCTCGTATTTTATTACTTTTCATTTGATTATTCAGACAATGAAAAATAAAGATGTTTTGGTTATTTTAATTGTAACTTGGAATTACGATTACCCAACTTCTATTTCAAATTGTAATTACTTTGACAATTACTTGAATAATTGTACCTGAATAGGGGATTGTTGAGTAATTAAGAGTAAAAAGTGGAACTATTCATTTACTAGTAGATGAAAGATATTAGATTTCACCAATCAAGTTTGGAGAACGCCAAATATTATTGATTGATAATCATAGTAATAAAATTAAGCCAGCAAGGTAAATGTTTTGGTTCAATATTGACGCTTTCCACTCTTTACAAATACAATAAACTTCTATCACGCATCATGGACTATCATAGACGCATCAACATTCGTCCTATTCAATAATTTTCGTTTATACCTAAAAATTGAAGAATAATTCAACATTTCAAGCACAAATACTCAATAATTCCACTCTACTGGTTCAACTTATTCAAGTACTTGAATAAGTAATTACATTTTCTAATAATCTCTGAATAATTTCTCATTTTCGTAACTAATGGGTACACTTACGATTACCAATCAATCGTCATCAAGAATTGTTTTCAATTGTTTGAAAAATATTAATGGTATTGGTGATTGTAATGACCGACTTTCTTACTTGTTTAAACTATGAATCGGAAATTTGGTTTGTGGGCAGAAAATGTTTTGTGACATGCATTCCAAACTGGAGTTTCTTTTTATAGTAACACTCATGAGCGATCCATTTCACTAGTAATTTTGTTTCACGCTAAGATCTCTGTCCACTTTTTAGAGCATTTCGTCTTCGATCTCATTCAAATATAGTTCATTTAAGTTCTTTTTGTTGTTATTATTTGCCTTGGTCACTCATACGCCATGTTGTCATCACCGATGTCGTCGACGTTACGCCTGTTGTTCTTATTGTTGCCTCCCGCTGCTGCCTTGGGTTTTTATTGAAAAATAATTACATGTTACAGTCATGTCGTGCGTGTGTCTATCTGTCTGTCTGTCCTGTTTGTCTCCCACATCTGTCTGGCTGCCCTCACTTGGTGCGGTCTATTTGTGCCGCCTTCTGTCCTGTACCTCCACAGATTCCCGCACCCACCAAACGATACGCTGCCTGTCAAGTGCAGCATGTGAATGTCCTGTGCTGACAAAGGGCTATCATAAAATAAAACACGTTCATATCTCTCGCTATCTCCCTCGCTCGCCACCATTCTATATATATGTATATAGTTTTATTTATAAATTCTTGTATTTTCTTTTTATTTCCTTGGTCCGATTCAGAGCGGTGCATTGTCAGCACTGGAAGCTCTTGTTGTTTTTGTGGTTGCTGCTGCTGTTATTGCATAGTTTGTGACAATTTTTATTTAATTTTAATTGCTTGTTGCATATTAAGTTTTATTCAAAAATTGAAACACAGCTTTCATCTATTTAAGCGTCCCACAGAATGTACTGTCCAGTAAATGTAAGGGGTTCTAAACAATTTTCGAGAACACGAATTTGTTTTTGAGAATGATCCATCACGTGTACTTTTTTTTTGCTAGTTTACAGCAGCTTGCGGGGTACATTTTGACCTTATTTAGGCTAGTTTTATCTGGCTCACTTTAATATTATCGTAGAGTACTATTTCTTAGTCTTATAACTAACTATCCCAAATATTTGTGCGATTCTTGTAAGCAAAGATATACCATTTGATGTTCATGTGTTCAAATTTACCATACTTTATTTTTTATTAGGGGCTCAATATTTGGCGAAATTATCAAAGAAAGCTAAATCAATGTATAGGTCCCCCATAAAACGGATAAAAAAAGGGTGAAATAAGGCATTTCAAGCCGCTTTAAGCTTAAATTACTATAAATTTAGACGTGATGGGAAATTTCTGGAACCACATTCGTGTTCACCACTCGAAAATCATCTGGAATGACCACCAACTCTTCACATACTGAAAGTAGTCTAATTTTGTTGCTTGGTATGTAATCAAAGTGTTGAATTAAAGTTAAGGTGTGGCCCTTTTTTGGCACATGTTAAAGTTGCGAATATTGGATTACCTTTTTATAATTTCAATAATCTTCTTCTCGACGAACTTGATAGGTGAACATTTTCTTCAACATAAATAGGGCGTAGCGCCATCTGTCATTCAACAATTTGAATAATTTCTTCACGTTTGCAATTCGAACGTTGGTTAATTTACATGGATTTGGCTTATACATGTTTTCTGATTGTAAAAGGTTGGTAAAATTAAAATTGGTTATATCCGAAACGGTTCGAGCCCAGAACTCCGACTTTTATTTTACTGTGAACCGAACCTTGAACCGAAACAGCTTCTGAACCTCCGGTTTGGCACATGACATGTTTTTTGGAGCTTACTGAAACGCGGGTTCGGTTCGGTTCAGTGATTCTCTAAGGGCAAATTATGAAATATTATGATTTCTGTCATGATGTGATTTTTTGTACACTTTGGAAGATGAAATCATGAGAAAAAACGCTCGTGGCTAAAATTTAACTAAGGTAAAAAACTACTACAGAAAATTTAAAATATTGTCCATTAGAGGACGACAAAACAGTTATCAACCTTTAAGAAAAGAATGCAGTTTGATGACAGGTGTATCAAGTGATCGGCTGGCCATTACAGAAGAATTACACGTTAAAAAATTTGTCATGTCATGTCAATCTTAATGTCGCAAAAGATTTTCTTGGGGAAACGTTTCAAATTCCCAAGCTAATATGTTTATGTAATGAGCAAGCTAGTTAGACAAACCTTCAATTCAACAAAGATTTTAACTTAACTAACACTTAACTACGCCTTGTCCAAGGTAAGGAGAGTAGTAGAAACTGCTTTTAGATAATCAAAGACCCGCCTTCGCATAACAAGCAAGTGATTGGACAATCGTAGAGCAGAAAAATAAAGTCCACAACCCGAGGGCACCAATGTCGCCAATGATTTTGGTAACCCTCCAGAATTAATAAGTCGCGCCATATATCGTACCTTAAGACTGAACCACACAATTAAAATAAGGCTAAAATTGGTTTATTTCACTTAATTTTTAATAACCCCACATATAATGCACAAAATAAATCTACGGTATGTCCAAGACTTCAAGCCGCTCGGCTGCGCTTAGGCTCCTCCGTCCTCTTCTTTGAAGTTCCTTTAAAAGTGGAAGCTGTTGGTTAGTTTTTCTGCGCTAAATTCTTGGCTGCAACGATGTCGGTTCCTCATCCAACGAAAGTTGCTCGCTCACCCAATGCTGGATAGTTAAGGGCGCGATTAAGCGTCTCGCTTAATGCTCTTATGAACGAACGTGGAATGCCTCCATCAAAAACCACGCAGTCAACTGGATCTCCTAAGTTCTTGGGGTTTTCCGGGGGCTCATCTGTAAACAAACAAATTACTTACCTCTCTGATATTTTGGTTTTTCTGAAGACACTAATGGCACTGTGAGAACGTCGGGAAAAATATCAAATCCACTCGGGGCGAATTTCATCATTTTTAAGAAATGACACGAAATGAAAGGAAATGAAAATGGAGAACCAATGGCAGAAATGAAATACTATAATTTTCTTCATTTCTTATCATTTCAAGAAATGATGTTTCATTTCTTTAGTGAAAATAGGCTATTAACCGAATCGAACTGAACCGTCTTTCTTTGTGGTTTTCGGTTCGGTTCAGCATTTTTAAAAGGAAGCAGGTTCGGTTTTCGGTTCGGCTCACAGGCTGGAATAAATGGTTTGTTTCGGTTCAAAACCAGTTCGGTTTAGAGTCGGCTTGCATTCCTGGTTAAATCAACAAACAGGCGAAATATTGTTACTCCTAATTGGTGATATCAGACAATCACTTTGCAACACTTGCTTGAAATCATCGTGACTATTGCCTCATGATGGAAAAGTTCAGCTATAAAAATAAACATGAGTAAGGTCCATCTGCTGACACATTCTCCAACCAATGGTTTGAAATCTGCGATGGCAAAGATCTGGCATGGAAGAAAGAGCTACTTCGCATTTTACACTTATCAGTGTTTTTAAACTCACTGGAGTTACCTAGCATGTGAACACACCTTCTACGACAGAAAGTTGAATCTAGGGGTAGTTTATTTCAGAATAAGAAGTCACCATTATCAAAACATTTCCGAGCCATAATAAATGACAAACTCCGAGCTGAAAATGTGTTGCTGACACAAATTTCGATGATTATCGCAGACTATCCATTTGAAATCAACCGCATTGAGTTCCCTATCACATTGGCATTCGCAATGACAATCGATATAGCCCAAAACACGATCTAAAGCTTCCCTTGCCATAGGGTTGTTCGATGCTCCCAACTTACCCAGCGTTGCTATTTAAAATTGTCAAACTTCAGATGGTTCCCTTCCACGTCAGAAACTCTGCAATTAACAGCAAAATATTTTGGTTTGGCAAAAAGTTAACTTTATAAATCCCTTGCCTACAATTTCCATCTTCCGGCTCTTATCGTTTAAATGTGTTGAAATGACCGAAAAAGATAAATAAACGCAAAGACACAAAAAAAAGAAGAAATAAATGCAAACAAACACACAAATAAATACAGACGAAAATGCTTCCCCAAAATTCAGGTTGTCCAAGGCTTGTTTACTTGTGTGTGCGCCTCACAAAGTGAGCAATAATATCACTACGTATGTGTGGGTGTGTGTGTGAGTGTGTGTCATATTTGAGTGTATCAAAAGATAAAAACGTTAAAACAAACAAGCACGAGGGGAGAGGGGGGCGAAAACACGTAGCAAACAGTAATAAGCATGCAACAGAGCATACAGAAATGGACGCAAAAACCACACACGCAAACACACTCACACGTAGAGACAGCTAGAGTGTGCAAGGGAGACAGAACTTCACATCACATTGCCCGGTGCCTGTGATGAATGACTCTTTTAATTAGTTGCCGCAGGAAATGCATGAATTGCAAAATGACTCTGTTTGTTTACCCAGCGAACGGCGACGAATCACCCAGCCCCACACCCACCCCACCACCTTTCACCTCGTCCGCCATCCACTCTCTAGGGCATGTCCTGTATCTCTTCTTCTATGCTCTCATTTATTAAATAGTAGTTTTCAAGTGTCCTTCAGTGACATGTTTGCCTGTTGTTGTTGTCGTTGCTGTTGAGCTAGAAGGGGTGCCGGTGCCCTGCTTCAACTCAGGGGGTTCTGCGTGTGTGTTCCATTTCTTTTTCTGTTTCTTTTTACAGCCCTGGCCAACAGTTTACTTCATTATTGTGCATGCATGGCCGAAGGTTAGCCTTTTCCCTTCTGGGAGACTGTTTCCCAGCAATGTGGTGCTGGGCCATTTGTTTGCTCCGCCAGTCCCCGGCAACGGCTTATTAATAATTTTCGCCAAGTCGCGCTGGAAAAACAAAAACATTAAAGGATGGGATTTTGTGATGAAGAGTGCCTAGAGTTCGGGTAATGTCTTCAAACAGATGAGGGATACATACTTTAGTTTTCCTGAAGTTTCGAAGGACCGGAGAACAAAATCACTCTAACTCAAAAAGGTTACAAGAAAATGAACTTCAAACATTCTACTATTGTAATTGAGGTGATTTTCTTAAAAAGAGTAAGAAGGAAGAGTGTTGACTGCTGCTTTCCTGCCTTACAAAGACATGCAAGAAAAAAGTTGAATTTAATTTGAATGCACTTGCATCCATAACTTATTGAGAAGTGGCTCGAAAAGGTATTGTTCATGCCGCCTATCTTACGGGTGTCGTTTCATTTGCTATCACTAACAAAACCAAAAACAGATTTCAAAGAAAGGCACTAGAGGCCACATCAACGCTATTTAAGTTTTATTAAGAGAATGTAAAAAGCTCACCTTCGGGCTGGCAGGACGCAAAATCCCCCCAAAGGCACTGTGCAAAAATTTTCATCCAACTAAGAACATGGTCTTCAGCTGCTGAAAAGTGATCTAAAATAATTGAAATATTGTGAAAAATACGTTATTAATAATACTGCCGACCGCAATATATCAGATAACTCCATCATCTAATTTTATTTTATTGCCAGGAAATTGCTTTCTAAATTTCTAAACACATTGCATCCATTTTTCTTAGCATTTTTATTGTAGAGAAAAGAATTCAGTAACAGCCCCTCCATGACAGGGCTGATTCACCTATGAATAAGTTCTGAGCTGAACCGAAGAGAATGAAATGAGAAAGTATTGTCCAGTGCTAAGCGCTTATCAGGACATAAACTGTGACGTCACATATAACATTTGGGAAACTTTGCTGAGATATCAGACAAGAGAAAGTACACCTTAAATATCACAATTTTTTTTATTTTTTTACCCACTCCGTTCTTCAGAAGTGAAAATACAGCTTTGAAGGGTATCACTGCAACCACAACCCTGGTAAAAACCTGCATATCACTCATATTTTTTTTAGTTTTTAATCTACAAAAGGTATTTGCAGGGAAAGTAAGAATCGGGGAAGTAGAACCATCATATTTGCGGGCCAAAAATTACCTACTGTCTTCTCTAATAGACTAAGTCAGTCGGATGTAGGGTCAATCGTTGTGTATGAAAAAAAACTAGATTGGCCTCCGAATTGTGTAAAACTCTTAGTTCTATGAGGTTGTACCTAATAAATGGATATATGTGCAATACTTTTTATCTGGTGAAGTGAATTTTCAGTAACTTATTTGCGCCTGAATTGTAAAAGGTTTATAATAAAGTCCAACACTTAAAGATATATGGTCAAAAGTAATACGATTTCATATCGCTTTTTTATAATTCTTGAGCAAATCTTCAATGAGTAAGACGCCTTAGTATTTGCCAAAAAGTTGGAAAGAATCCCTTGCTTCTGCTTCATCGGTTGACAAAACTCTTTTAAACTCGGAATCTTCGATAAGATTTTTTATTTGTGGGCCCACAAACATCACTTCCATGACTTTCGCATCCGACAAATGGGGGACAAGCTCTACCCTTTTTTTCTTTTTATATTTTTGAATAACATCGAAATTTTTTATTCAATCTTAAATCAAAATAAAATATAGAGCCATTTTGTGATGACTAATACCAAAGAATATTAAAAAAATAGTACAAACCAGAGAAACTTTCATGAAATTTAAACTTTAAGATAGGCTTAAAAGTTTATAACTCCACAAAAATTTGTATAAGTTGTTGTGTCTTAGCCGGCTCCAGGTCCTGTTTATGTAGTGTGTTTAAGTGTAAACAATTAAAACGCCACTATTTTTGAATATTTTCTTCTCCAATATATTTCAGGTTACTTCGGAATCCGTCTTCAGGGAAAAGTCACAGCCTATCAGCTGTGGAGTTTGAAATTTAATAAATTTTGAAAACAAATTTTCACTTTTGGAAAGTTTATTGAATTTTCTTCAATTCTGTTCACAGTTTCTACAAATCGGTGCACTACAGCCGAAGATAATAGCAGAAATTATTACAGAAATCTTTTTATTTTCATTTTATTTACAGAATAAAATCTATTATACATTTTTCACTTAGAAAATAGATATATGAGCAATTTGCTTATTCCAACAATACATAGAACTAGCAAGAGCTTATCTAGAGGCGCACCTCTAAAACTCCAGCAGCACATACAATGCACACTGGGCTGAATAGCCAAATTTTCGGCATAAATTCGACAAATGCCGACACAGAGTTGTTACTTACTTGGTGAAATTGATAACAACAACCCCAATAACATTTGGTAAAAGTCGCCAATCTTGACGCCCACATGGTACCACCTGACGGATGAGTAATTTAATGTAATTCATTTAATTTTTAATGTGTAATTTCATTTTTATATCACAGTTTGTTTCGAATCTTTTGTTTTCCATGTTAATTGGTTCTAAAATGCATTTATAATTCACATTTTATTCGATTATCGACCAGGTATACGTCGAGCACAAGTCCTAGGCTGAAGTCAATCTTTTCCAAAAGCCGGAAAACGGGACGAATCGGGCAAAAAGCGTTAATAGCAAGTGCACTCTTCTATCATCCAATCCACCGGGAAAAGAATTTTTGAGTAGATTTTCCCTTACTATGGACAAATTGACATCTAGAGTGTTCAATACAGCTACTCGTCACATTCTACCGATCATAAGATAGAATGGTTTTAACTAAGAGACAGTTTTGGTAATAAATTGAACTAATGAAAAGTTTCCTAACATCTTAAAAGCTTGTCGATAGGCAATTCAGTATTATTCCAAATAATAAATTTAAAAAATAAAAAAAATAAAACTCTACAATACTCAATTTAATTAATACCCTCAAGGAAAACCTACCCCGCACAGTTAATAATTGAGCAAATAATAAATAAAATTCAGATTTTTAAAAAGTGCAATAAACAATTGCACAACAATGAGCAGAAAAAATACATTTTAAGTAAATATTACCGAAACCAGAAATCAATTAAAAAATAAAAATTGCATTTTCATAAGCTGTCTACTTTTTTTAACTCTCTCTCTCTCTCTCTCTCTCGCTCAGTTCTTTCCTTGTCTATTTGTGTATGCTTATATGGATGTACGTGTGTGTTTTTGCTGAATATTTTAATTAAATTGTTATTATTATTTTTCCGTTTCGCTCGCCTTGTTGTTGTTGCTGCTTCTGTTGTAGTTGCGCGTGCCATTGCAACTGATTTTGTTGTTATGGCTCGGCAAAGATTTATTTATTTATATTGATGCGCCCAGTGAATATCGGTTTGTTTGCACTGTCAGTGATGGATGGGAGAGTGAGCCATACGGTGTGATAAGGTGCGGCGAGGGGGGGTCAATGCTCAAGGCAATCGAAGCGTACACATGAAATTACATTTTGCATTCGTTGAGCTGTGATTTATACAATTGTTGATTTATAAACAACATGTGTATTATTATTAACCAAAAAGTGCCCAATGCAAATTAATTGCAATCGCAATTAAGTTGCGAATGCTTTTCATAAAGTGTAATTAAGAGGCCGGTGAATAACAGTGCCCAGCTAGTCCAGCTTTCGCCGTACTTTTGCGGCTTACAGTTAACTTAAAATTTCGAACATTTATAAAGCATAAAGTTAATTAAGAAATTTCAATCAAGTTGCATTTAATGTTAAAATAATGCATAAGCAACTTTTCAATATTTTAAAATCTACACTCGACTCACATTTTAATGGAGTACGCTCAGAAACTCAGAGCTTGCACATAAATCTGATCGGCAGACGAAATATTTTGAGAAAAAGTCTAGAACAGGCGCTCTACATTGCCAAGATTGTTGTGAACAACTGAAGCCAGTTGGCAGGCAACGGAAACAATTGTCCGGCAATAATAGCATCGTTCAGCGGTTGTCATATTAATATCGGAGTGAATACAAATACCTTTAAATAGCGCCATCTTCAAGTATGAGCATCAAGAAGAACTCAAGGACACTCTAGTAAATGCAGAAAAGAACAATAGCATTGTAATACCCATTAACACATCATACTAAGTCATCTAAATTGAAAACGCACTGGCTTAGAAAAAAACCTATAAATTTAGCTCTATTTGAAATTGATGTCTTGAAATTTCTTTGGTTTTGATATTATAATATCCATTTTGCATATCCTTCTGATGATTTTAGCTCCGCTGAATGAAAATCTAATATCAATTTAACATTTGATGGATATTTTCATATCCAAAAAGGGATCCTACAAAATATACATTCCATATTAATACAAAGTCATGACATTAATCAAACAATTATCCTATTTATACTCTGTATCAGAGGTCTGTGAACCTATTCATATTAATTTGAAATAAGAAAAACTATATCTTCCACTATTTTTACCTTCTTAATATATTTAGTGATCTACCAAAAGATTGGTTAGGATGGGTCGAACGTTTCAAAAGTCGTTTTTAGGATCTTTTTATACCCTTGCAAAGGGTATTATAATTTTGCCCAGAAGTTTGCAACGCATAGAAATATTCATTTCCGACCCGATAAACTATATATATTCTTGATCAGGGTGACGAGCTGAGTCGATTGAGCCTTGTCCGTCCGTCTGTCCGTCTGTCCGTCCGTCCGTCTGTTCGTCTGTCCGTCTGTCTGTCTGTCTGTTTCTACGCGAACTAGTCTCTCAGTTTTAAAGCTATCGAGCTGAAATTTTGCACAGAGTCTTCTTTTTGCTACACACTACTTATATGTCGGAACCGACTGGATCGGATGACTATATCTCATAGCTCCCATAGGAACAATCGGTCGGAAAACTAGTTTTAGTATTAAAAACTTTTTTCTTTTCAATGGAATCGTCTCCAAACTTTGTAATCGTAGGTTTTATATGTTTTTTTATCATCCTACTAGTTTTTATTAAAATCGGACAACTATATGGTATAGCTGCCATACAAAAGATAGGTCTGAAAAAAAGTCTTATTTAGAAAAACTTTTTTGTTATACTCTGTACTAGAGCCCTGCATGAGATGAATCAAAGTTCCCCTTGACTTACTTACTGATTTGATCTATCTATGAATTTCTAGTCATAGTTCACAAAATTATTGACTCATTGAATTATAGCTCATGACATGAGGCATGAGCTATATGATCTGTTTGAAATAGTTCAGCTCAGCTCAGCTCATGCTCAACTCAAATAGCTCATAGGGTTCAATGTCAATATGAACAGCTCAGAGCCTTAATGTCATAAGTTTCTGGACTTGTTTTTATTAAAAATTCTAATTTTATTGCAAAATCAAGAACTATTAATAAGAAAGAAAGTCGGTCAAGCCTGACTATAAGATACGCTGTACCAACGAAATTATACGCTCAGCATAAACTTTGATGCTGCAGTAGCAGCTGAAAGCAGCGGTGCTACAGCACTGCAGCAGCGAAAAGTCTTTTGATCATAACTCGAAAACCGTTTATTAGATCTTCACCATTCCATTGGCGGATCGATAAGTTACCTGATTACCAAATACGTCCAGAAGGAACAAACCGTCTATCTTTAAAACTGTGGGAGATATGACGTTTTTTCCAAATGGCGGGGGAGTGAGAAGCATATGTCCCATACATGTCAAACCTCTATCTCTTACCATCTCTGAGATCTGTGCGTTCATACGGACAGACAGACATGACAGACATGACTCGGCTGTTGATGCTGATCAAGAATATATATACTTTATGGGGTCGCAGATGCTTCCTTCTGGCTGTTACATACTTTTGCAAAAACTTAATATACTCTATGTACCCAAAGTACAGAGTATAAAAAGCATAAATAAGAAATGGAGCAATGGACTTAAACCAATCTATAACTTACTACATTAAATGGTGGTTTAATTTATAGCACTTTTAAACGATTAGTCGATTGCCGAAAAAATGGTTGGACCCCACAGATAACTCTACTAATTCAATGTTTTCCTTAATTCAAAAATAGTCCTCATCGAATTCCACCGAGTCTTCAGAGACAATCTCAGAAAGCATCAAAAGGTAGTTTATTTCAGGAGAACTCAAGATTTGCCAAAAGCGCGGAAGAAGTAAGGGAAGGTCGCAAACTTTTTTGGCTGCAGAAAGTGCTGCAGTGTTCTTTATATCTGCTGTCAAGGTTTTTATACATGGGGGAGTTAGGTATGGGGTAGTTACGCATCGACTGGAAGCCAAGAAGGCTGTATCAGGAGCATAAGTGGAGGTGTTTTAGGGGTCTGAAACCAGCAAGTCGGCGGTGTGCAGTTTCTACATAACTTGGCCAATTAAACTTCCTTGGAAGCATATATATTTAACTCGTATCTAAGCTCGACCATGAAGCAGCGTTCTTCGAGGATGTAGCGAAGTATAGCGAATTGCGCAGTTGGGAAATATGGTAACAACATTTTTTTGTGTTGACTTAATTTTTGACTTGATATGATCTAATGAACCACTGGAGCACAGATTGGAGCTTGATATATTTGGAGCTTGATCTATTTGGAGCTTGATCTGTTTGGAGCTTGATCTGTTTGGAGTCATTATAAATTTGAGCTGACTAACTCGAATCAAAATATTTTCAGACTTGATTTACTTGAACCTTTTTTTTTAAACATGAATCAAAGGGCACTTTGATTCCACTCATGCAGGGCTCTACTCTGTACCGTAGGTACATAGAGTATTATAAGTTTGTGCAAAAGTATGTAACATCCAGAAGGAAGCATCTCCGACCCCATAAAGTATATATATTCTTGATCAGCATCAACAGCCGAGTCGATATAGCCATGTCCGTCTGTCCGTCTGTCTGTCTGTCCGTATGAACGCACAGATCTCATAGATGGTAAGAGATAGAGGTTTGACATGTATGGGACATATGCTTCTTATGTCTGCAGGCAGATCAAGTTTATTTTCAATTTTGGCCACGCCCCCTCCCGCCCCACGTTTTTAGAAAAAACGTCATATCTCCCACAGTTTTGAAGATAGATGGCTTGTTCCTTCTGAACATATTTAGTTATTAAAATAACTTATCGATCCGCCAAAGGAATAAAGAAGATCGGATGAACGGTTTTCGAGTTATGATCAAAAGACAAAATTTCTTGGTACAGAGTATGTTATAGTCGGGCTTGACCGACTTTCTTTCTTGTTTTTAATGGTAGCATTTTGCAATTTTGTATTTGTTTGTTTCTCATGCTTTTACATAATTCTAAAAGTTTTTGTCCAAATCGGATGAACATTTCATATAGCTCCCATACGAACGATCGGTCGGAAAATGGGAAAAAGAGTATTTTTTTAAAATATTTAAGCGAGCACTTGCAAGGGTATAAAAACATCGGCACAGACGAAGTTAGCTTGGCTTTCTCGTTTTTTATTATAATATCGATATTTCATATTATTTTGATGCTATTTAGTTCCGTTGAATGTAAATCTATGATCTATTAAACGTTGAATAGACATTTTAATCAGGAATCAGGAATGGTTCTGAACCGAGCCGGCTTTGAGTCGAACCGAACCGATAATTCCAGCTGGTGAACCGAACCGGCTTCCTTTCAGAAATGCTGAACCGAACCACAAACCACAAAGAAATACGGGTCGGTTCGGTTTAGATCTCTGACGAGTTTTAAGATGATAATACTTATATATATGGGAATTTAAATCGTTTGTCTAAGATAATTCTAATACGAGATTTCGTTCGACCCTCTTCATCTTAAGCGATGCCGGCTCCTTAAAACTTGAAACAAATTTTACAACATATAATCCTGTAAGTCTTCTGTAGTTGCCCGCCGATTTCTTAATATACCTGTGTAAAATCTGCATTCTTTTTTTAAGGTTGATAATTGATTTGCCGTCCTCAATCTAAGCCTGAAGATTATTTGTTCATTTAATGCGATAAATGGTTATAAATGTTATAGTTTCAAAATGATATGGCAAAAATGATATTTCCAAAATATCAAATTAACCAGCCAAGATCAATTTGAAATGGACATTGTTTACTATCTCTGAAAAATACTTACAAAGGGCTTATCTCGAAACCACAATTTTTAACAGCTCTACTAAACCCTATTTTGCTGTAGTAGGACTTAATTGTCCCCGAATTAACGTGGCTATGGCCCGAACTTCCTTGGTGACAACAATTTTTTACTATTTTAAAAAAATTTAAAAATTAAAATTTTATTAAATAAATTTGAGTTTATTTTCTTCAAAATTCTAAGCAGAATATATTTTGGTATTTTTGTTAGTTTCTTGGAAAGGTGGAAAAGATCTTTAAAAAATAAGATCAACCTAATGTACAAGTTTCGGAGAATCTCTTTTAAATGAAAAAACTTAACTTTTCAGTGAATTCATTGAAAATTCCAACAGCTCATTTATGTTCTACATAAACAAATATACACCTGCCACCCCACCCATTTGCCCTTAATATCACGCATACGCGATGTGGACGCACTTACGCTTCAACTGCTTGACCCAACACCATGCAACGACCACGCCCCACCTTTAACCTTAACCCAAAGGCATAAAATTTAAATAAAAATGCACTGGCAAACGCCATACAATCAAACCACTTTGCCACGCCCCAGGCCTCTGCCCACTAAAAGTGCAACAAAAAATCGGTAAAGTAAAAAATAATTCAAGTCAAGTTGGCGGCTTTAAAACACAAAAACTTTAAATGCGGCTGTCGCTCTGTTTAATAAAACTTTCAACAAACTCAATTAACAAAACTTTCAGCCGGCCACAGAACAAGAAATGCAAGAAAAGTGGCATAAACAAGGCAAACAAACAAGCCGAAGGGGCGGCGACAAGGGGCAAAAGCATTTTCTCAACTAGGCGCTGATTTATTGTAGACAGTGTAAACGGATATGCCAAGAGAGAGAGAGAGAGAGGGAAAGAGAGCGGGAGCGAGGGAACGTGCTTGTCCCCGCATTTTGGCATTGAAAGTCCATTTAACATTTTGTCATTTACAGTTTTGAAATAGTTTTCGAAAACTTGACACCAAACAAACCTCGGAGAGTGCAAAGAGAAAGCCATAAAATTGCAGGAAACAATTGCTGACAGGACAGCGTCAGCGCAGAGAACCCAACTTGGCATTAGGATTGTCAACAAGCGCGTTATAAACTTTTATTGCCACAACAAAGCCAACGAACGGGGGGACTTTTTTATAGTCAAAGTAATCGAAAATGATGTGTCCACCAGGACCGCCCCGACCAGCTTAAATTGGCTGCAAAATAATAGAATTAAATGAGCCTCTTGATGCAAATTGATTTGGATTAGACACAACATGGCAAAACTCTAACCCACGACACATGTGCCACGACCCCAAAAGCGATGCACACATTCCGAAACGGGTCTCAAAAGTGCATAAAAATTGATGACCAAGCTGAAAATGCAACCAAACATATAAAAACACGAAAGGGAGTGAGAGAGAGAGCGAGAGGGTGCCAAAGCCATCCACATGAAGTTCACTCAATGCAGCTGAACCCTGCATTGTGTTAGTGGTCATTTCTATGAGAATCTGACAGTTTTCTTTATTTTAAGCAGCTGATCAGGTAGTTTCGGCTAGCTTTATTTAGGTTTATCAAAACTAAAGGTATTGAACATCTATTGGTCAGGTTTTTTTTGGGAACTTTTAGTCCATACTACACTTAATGTGGCAACGAATCGGAGAAAATGGGTTAAGTTCAAATTATTGTCCTAAACTGTCTTAATGACAACTAATATAGGTTCATGCTTCACTCACCCGTTCAGAAGCTATTAAGCCTGTATTCGAGTTTGACTACAAGATCATCCGTTTCACAGGGCCTACTCTTCATTAGTGAAAAAATGAAAAAAATAGACAAAAGCTAACGTCGGCTCGGCCGAAGTTTGCATACCTTTTCAGCCCTTTGCAAAAGGTATTTTAATTTTGCCCAGAAGTTTGCAACGCATAGAAATATTCATTTCCGACCCCATAAACTATGTATATTCTTGATCAGGGTGACGAGCTGAGTCGATTGAGCTTTGTCCGTCCGTCTGTCCTTCTGTCTGTCTGTCTGTTTCTACGCGAACTAGTCTCTCAGTTTTAAAGCTATCGAGCTGAAATTTTGCACAGAGTCTTCTTTTTGCTGCACACTACTAATATGTCGGAACCGACCGGACCGGATGACTATATCTCATAGCTCCCATAGGAACAATCGGTCGGAAAACTAGTTTAAGTAAGAAAACCTTTTTTCATTTCAATGAAAACGTTTCCAAACTTTGTATGTTTTTCTATAATTCTACCAAGTTTTATTAAAATCGGACTGCTTAGTATAGCTGCCATACAAAAGATAGGTCTGAAAAACCGTCTAAGCTAGAAAAACTTTTTTGTTTTTAACGGTAACATCCTGCAATTTTGTATTTGTATGTTTCGGATGACTATATCATATAGCTCCCATACGAACGATCGGTGGGAAAATGGGAAAAAGAGTATTTTTTTTAAAAATATTAAGGCGAGTACTTGCAAGGGTATAAGAACTTCGACACAGACGAAGTTAGCTTGGCTTTCTCGTTCTCAATTATTTGGAGAACATTTCCACTGAAAACTAACAATTTTTTCCCCTAAAACTATTTTTCTGACTTCTTTTCTATGACAGCTGCACCATATATTTAGATGTCTGAACTTAGTGGAATCAATGGGAATGCATAGCAAACTAAGAAATGCAAAGTTTGGAGATGTTTTTTTTTGGAAACAAAAAAGTTTTTCTCACATTCCTATGGCAGCTATAACCTATAGCCATCCGCTTTTGTCAAAACTTTGACGAATTGTGTGAAAGCTTATAAAATAAATATATGCCATTTAAAAAGAGGTTTACATTGAAAACAAAAATGTTTTCCTTACTAAGACTATTTTTCTAACCTTACTTTTCTATGGCAACTATATTATACAAATGTCCGATTTCGACCAAACTTAGCAGAACAATACAAAGTTTGGAGGCGTTTTCATTGAAAACAAAGAAGCTGTTCTCACTAGAATAGGTTATTCGACCGATCGTTCCTACACTGAGAAAAAAAAACAATCGGAAACGGGATTGAAAACAGGGTAATCCCGGATAGTCTTGATACGATCCCAAAAAAGATTGATTACACTCACAATTTATTTTTTAATCCCATAAAACAGGATCATTTTAAGCCTGCTACGGGATTACCCTGTTTTCAATAAGATTTCGGATTAATTTCAGATTTTTTTTTTCTGTGTATGGCAGCTACACGTTATAGTAATCCGATCCGGCCTGTTCCGACATATGTGCATCGTATTTCTATCAGAAGACTTCGTGCAAAGTTTGGTCAGGATATCCTTAAAACTGACGGAAGAGATAGCATAGAATCAGACGGACGTACAGACGGACAATGCTAAATCAACTCAGCTCGACATGCTGATCAGGAATATATATAGTTTATGTGGTCGGAAATGCTCGATGAAGATCGGATAAACGGTTGTCGAGTTATGATCAAAAAACTGTTCGCTGCTGCAGCGCAGTAGCAGCGCTGCTTTCAGCTGCTACTGCAGCATTAAAATTTATGCTGAGCGTGTAATTTCGATGGTACAGAGTTATAGTCGGGCTTGACCTACTTTCTTTCTTGTTATTATAATGATGATTACAATTTTGATCAATATATTTTATTTGTCGGCACACAATTAATGCAACATACAGACTCAGTACCAAGTGGTATTTCTGTGCCAAAAGCATGCAACTTGACCGGTTCGGCACAGTGGTCCTTCAAGCTCATGTAAATATAGCTAACCATTCGGCAGTCAGATAAGAGACATAACCACCCTAGAAGATGGCACTTGCAGTGTCCGCCAGCATTTATTTACCAAATGGCAGCCATTTAGGGGTAACCATTGGACCGGAAGATCAGTACAACTATACAGTTTTTGGTATCTGGTCTGAAATGCTACCTGTACGGCAGGCAATTTTGGGACAGTCATCAAGCCGATCGAGCTCCTACTCAATCTCTTGGCTAGTGTACTTTTAATTCTCGCACAAGAGAAAGGGAGTTCCTTCAAGGGACCTACAGTTGAATTGATCGAGCACACGACCTCCCATGGCACACACACTACCCGCTGCATCACAATCGGCCACGGTTACCAGAGACTTAACATAATTTTCAGGCATCTGCAGACTATTTTGGTACAGCCATTGGCCAGCATATTCTCTTTAAAAGTGTACCCATTCTTCATCTTCTTCATTTTCTTTCACAAGCAAGAGGCAGCTATTTCAATTTCAACCAGCACGAACTGGACTTGCGAATTTATAGTGGATTTTTAATAAACAGCTTAAATAAAATGTCCCTGATCCACGGGCTAACATTCTAAAGTATTCAAGAATATGATGCTGTCTTCTTTCACTGCTTTGCTTGCAATTGTGAGTCAAAGTTATGCCTTCCACATGTGAAAAAGCATACTCTTGTGGTGATTCCGTCAACTGACAGCCTGTTGGAACATAAACTTAAAATTTGACACTTAATTTGGACGTAGTCAGTTCTCGGCGAAGCGAGGACATAATCTACTTCCAGTGTGCTAAAGAGCCTTCTCGCTGAGCCATTGTCCTATTCGTGCCACTTTTAAAGTCCATAGAATAACGATGGAAAATTTAGCCTTTTAGCGGAAAAAGTTTGATAATTTAGCCTTTGACATGATCATCCGACAGGGATAATCTAAATAATCTCACAAATATAAATTTATCTGTTATGGGGAAATACACTGAAAGAATGAGGACATTCAGACCATTTAGTGAATGACTTCTAGATGACCTTTTGTTCAAAAAATAAAGAAATTTAGTAAGTTTGTCAATTAAATTGAAATTACCTCTAATTAATGTGTCATGGAAAATGCATTGAAACAACTGAATAAATAAGCACACAGACAGCACACAAATTTAAATTGTGGATCCACTCTATATATTTTCTGGTATGGGTTTCAATTGTTCTTCTTTTAAGAGTGCATTCATTATTTCAGATAAGCACACTTCAGAGTGATAATTATGCCACTCTTTTAAATTCCACTGACTAATCAAATTCGAAAATGTATTTTTTTTACCATCCCTTAGTTTTTTGCTCCTCCGACAAATCACTTAATTTTTATTATTGCCAATTAACAAACACCAGAAAAAAAGTCTTTTCAAACACTTGAACACACTTAACAGCTACATGTGTTTACTCGTTTGACTCTTCAATTATTTAGTTAGATACATACGAGGGCGTGGCAAACGCCCACTTTTGTATAGCACTTCAGCATATAAATAAGTAATAAATACGCTTAGTTGCATCAAAAAGTGGCACTAACCAAAAAATAGTCGACAAGAGGAAGTATCAAATGGGTGACGATGACAACGATGTGTATAGGAAGAAGGGGCCGGGTTCAAGGCAGCCAAGCGACAGAAGTGTCGCCTCAACTCGTCCCGTCCACATATTCGCAAACAGGCGAAAAACTTTTTCGAGTTGAGTTTTCGTTCGGTTACCGGCTTGTGGCTTCTAAGGACACATACGAGAGGGATTCCCGGGTGAAGGCCTCATATAATTTTAAAGTGCTTCCGTTTGTGGTGAATGCATCGGGAGGGGGGCACACAGGGCAGTGCGAAAGCATGTGTCCAGTTTCTAACCGAAACGACAAACACTGGCTGAGCATTAAAATATGCTAACGAAAATAAAATTTAAAACTAACTGCGAAACCAACGAAAATCATTGTGCGAAAGTAGTGGTCGACTGGTTGGATTGGGGGGAAGTGAGGCGTTGCTGGTAACTATGGGCAACAGTTTTTGCAGCTATTATGATTTCTGGGAAAAAGTATACACCATAAAACATGAGTTTTATGTAGTGACTCTCAAACTGTTTATCCATTTAATGCAAACAAAAAAAAAACTGGCCATGTCAATGTCTTGAATGCTCAAAATCGTTGATCTGTAAGCCCATGTATGAGAGCTCATGTTATAGAAGTAAAGTACAATTCGTTTCACAATTCTCGATTTAATTTATATTTGATTTACCAACAAAGCCGACTTATGAGCCATACACCCAAAAAAAACCAAATAAAACGTTCTTGAAAAAAATCAAATCCTTCTTAAATTTTCATTTTCATTTTCAGTGTGGAACTTTTCGGCAAGTGAAGTCAGTTAAAAAACTGACAAACGAGAGTAAGCACAGTTGAGAGCAGAGCGTTGAACCCGCTCGCACAGTTAGTGTTAAGGGTGTGTGGGAAGACTTTAGAGCAGTGAGCGCCATCGATTTTTGCACCAAAGTTGCATTGAAATTCCCAAGCAGTTATGGCATTGCTGGCATGAAGTGACAGCTATTGGACTAACAGTTGTTAGGCAAAGACTAATGTTGCTTTGTGGTGTTGTGTGTTCCTCGAGAAGGATAAAACTTGCTAAACAGTTTGGCAATTATTTCACTACAAAATAGATATAGGCAAAAAAGGAAAAATAAATTTTACTCTTGAATACGTGGAGCTCTTGATTCCAGAGTGAACGATCTTACTTTTGAACCTGATGAGCTTTTAAAACACGAACAAACATTCTTGATTTTTGACCAAGAACAATGGTCTTCATTCAGGAATAAGCAATATAGGATTTGAGTACATCTAGCACTTTGTTTAAGAATTTTTTCTAATTGATTTGAGAATATAACTTGGTTCAAGAATTGAAGATCTTGGATGAAGAAAAACTAGAACAAAAATTTATACTTGGGTCAAGAATTTAGCTCTTGGATCAGAAATTTTGATTCTAATTGAACTTCTGAACATTCTTGAATCAAGTATGAAGAAAATGCAATCTTGGATGGGAATATGTTAGGCACTTGATTCAAAAATTTTTTTACTTGATTTGAGAATATAACCTGGTTTAATAATTCCAAATCTTGGATCAGGAAAAACATGTTCTTATTGAACTTCTGACATTAAACATTCTTTACCCAAGTATGAAATTCTCTATTTTTTTCTCTGAGTGTACAAATCCACTTCTCCTTAATTGGTGCACATTGATACAAAAACTGTATTTTGGTTAAGACTATGCCAACGACATTGCCCTACATTTTTCCATTTTGCTTGTGCTAGCCAACACCTGCCGTTCCGGCGAGCTTCATGGAACTGTAACATACATACACACATTTACAAAAAGGATTTCTAGCCCCGGCATATATGATTTATGACTTCCGGTTTTAGGGATAATCTCGAAATGTTTGCAAAACTGTTGCGCACGCTCAAAAATTAACATATCCTCCTGTTCCTGTCTAGTCCTAATTTAAAGCTTTCCAGATTCCATGCCAATTAAAGAGTCCTCCAATCCAACTGAAACCACTCGAGCTCTTATCAAATTATCAAGAGATACACGCGTTCGCCCACGATGCGTGTCATTCTGTCAGTCCGACTGTCAGTCATTCAAAATCGAATAATATTGATCTAGTGCGTCGTCCTGTGCGTCCTCTAGGTTGTCAATTTGTTTGTTGCTATCGCCACGACAATCACCAGCAGCTGATTTCCATCTAAAGTGCGAGAGCATCAAGAGAAATCAGTGCAACACATACATATTTATATATATAGATAAGTATGTATGTCTATATACATTTTATTATACGAGAAGCCGGGCAAGGTGGCAGATGTCAATAAGTGCCACAGCAAAAGAGAGCGAGAGGAAGAAGAAAACCCAAGTAACAAAAGTAACGTTTGACACCCAATTACGGCGTGAAATCAAAAGGAAATTTCTTTGGGGAATATGTGAGAGGAGGAAGCACAAGAAGTGGGACAACAGAGGCGCATAACAAGCGCCACGCGTTGTGGTTTTTGGGCTGGTGAAAAAATATTCCATTTCTTGGACAATGGGCACCCCGACGACGAGGTGAAGAGTTACCAAGTAGTTTTGCATTTAACAAAATAAATTTAATATTTTCCAGACACTCAGGCAGACTGCCAGCTATATGGCAGTCTGTTCAGACTGAGTCAAATACTTGGAAATATTAACAGATCGCTCTGAGCATAAACGGCACTAGATAACTGGCACTGCCTAATTTTGGAGTGACCAGCAAGTGTATGGCAGAAACTGGACGTATTTATTGTATTTAATAAATCAAAATTGCTTAGTTCAAAGATGTTTTGCATACTTCGCACCAAACGGTGATCATTTAGGGCGTAATTGGCATTATTTTGATCGAACAACAATGAACCAAACCGTAACAGAACCGCTAACTCCGGCTGAAATGCTGAACCGAAACAAAAACCACAAAAAATCGGTGGGGTTCGGTTCAGAGCACTGACAAGTTTTAAGACTTAAGACCCTTACCTTCAACGAATGTTATTCTTAGATTTGGAAGTTGGAATTGATACCCCTAGAAACATTCTGTCCGTTAAATTAAGTTGTGACGTCCTTGGCAATGTCTACTTGTCCATTTTATATCATGTAATCCGGTTGGCCATCAGACTTTCCTTCTTCCTTGGAAGTTGCTTATTGATTTGAGTAAGAGTCTCATTTCTTTGTCTTCGATTCAACAATCCTTCACATCGTTGCCGTTCATGCCGACACTCAAAAAAACTTTGAGTCTAGTTTCTTAGAAATTTGCCTTAAAAAAAATCATGTTTCTTCGTTTTAAAAAAATTTCTTGATTTTAGACAGTTTTATCTTAAACTTAGAAAGTTATGCAAAAATATAATTATTAAGAAAATAGTTTAATGAATTTAGAAATTCTGTTTAATTTTTCTTAAAATCGCCGAACTGCCTTCTAATATTAGGGATATTTATATAAGTATTTTCAAGTTATCTCAACAATTTCTTGCAAAGGTCAGATGTTCGCAAATTCGACAGCGAAAACAGCCATTACTACAAAAACCATTTTATGAACCAAGCCAACTGCTTAAAAACTGTGTGAACCACTTAACCAAAACAGTCCTTATATCCGGGCGGCTTGCAATCTTGATAAGAATCAGTTGTCCTCTTAACGTAAAGCGCGTATCAATCCGAAAAGGCATATTTTAATCTCGGATCCGTACTTGAAAGTCGAATAATCCTGACTCAAGATTAAAGTTAGTACGAATGTCCTATGTCAAAGCAATATATCGAAATAAACCGAGAGCAAGAAAATCTTTCTCACCAATACTATGAGACCACCCAGTAAACATTTTATCAAGTTTTTGATCATATCCGATTCTATATCAAGTCCACGGTCTGATTAAAAGAGTCATAAATAGAGCGCATTTCTGATCAGAAATTATACTTTTGTGGGGAGAAAATGGTAACCTATCCGTCGTTTTTAATCCGTTCTCCTGATGAGTTTCGACTCATTTTCAAGTTATTCGCGAGTCTTTTTCAAGGCTTATTTCCATAATTCACATTTTGAGCATGTGCACGAGTAATTTTCGAGTCTTCTTTTATTCGAATATTACAGTGATTTCTATTTAATGACCAAAATGGCATGAAAAACTTTCATCAAGGTGATTCTTGTTTAAATGATCTTCCGTATGTTGGGTGGGTATCAAGTTGGCGATACATTTTTGGTTCCAATTTTTTCACTTATGTTGCCTTGAAATTTTTAAGCAGGCTGCTGGCATGTAGACAAAGCTTAAGTTTAGTTAGGAAGCCAGAAAATATTTTTTCTAATTTAAAAAATTTAAATATTTCTAAAAATATTTTCTAGATTTTAAAACGGAAAAAATATTACAGACGGAATGGCGTGAGGTCAGCAAAGGGGAAAAGAAGAAGGGACAACACCAAAACGCGTATAATAACCTACTTGAATTAAATAAACTATATATATGTTTTAGGACATTTTTTCTCTGTTGGTTTATTAAAGTCTTCCTTCTGAAAAACTCATGCAAGATTAGTTATTTTTTATAAACTTTACTAAGCCAACTTAGCAAACCGAATATCAGTTGCTATTTTTACAATGCGAATGCAGGGAACAGGTACATGTGAATTACAAGCGCTGTTTTTATACCCTTTCAAAGGGTATTATAATTTTGCCCAGAAATTTGCAACGCATAAAAATATTCATTTCGGACCCCATAAACTATATATATTATTGATCAGGGTGACGAGCTGAGTCGATTGAGCTCTGCCCGTCCGTCTGTCTGTCTGTCTGTTTCTACGCAAACAATACACTCAGTTTTGAAGCTATCAAGCTGAAATTTTGCACAGAGTCTTCTATTTGCTGCTCACTAATAGTATGTAGGAAACGACCGGATCGGATGACTCATAGCTCCCATAACAACAAACGGTCGAAAAACTAGTTTTAGGGAGAAAATCTTGATTTTTTTTCAATGGAAACGGTCCAAACGTTGTATTCATGGGTTTTCTATGCTTTTGCATAGTTTTCAAGTTTCAAGTTTCTTAAAAATCGGACAATTATTTACAGGGTGCGCCATATAAAGTGTCGGTATGGCAACACTGAATAACTTTGACATTTACCAACCGATTGCTTTTGTTAGACATGTTTTGGAAACATCAATCTAGTACAATTTTGACCATGGAACGCTTCACACCAAAACAACGTGACGAAATAGTGACGCTGTTCATCGAAAATAATCGTTCAATTGTGCTAACAAATTTTGATGACCGATGAGGCCCATTTCACGCTTTCTGGTGGTGTTAATTAGCAAAATTGTCGCATAAGGGGCACGGAAAATCCACACCGCATCCATGAAATACCTTTACACGACCAAAAAGTGACCTGGACGCCTGGTATCAAAAAGAGGCGATATTGACTGGCCACCCAGGTCTCCAGACTTCTTTTTGTGGGCTTATTTAAAAAGCAAGGTTTACGCCAGCGATCCACTGACCATTGAAGAGCTTAAGGCCAACATTCGTGCCGAAATCGCCACTTTATCGACTGAGACGCTCGAAAAAGTGATGGAAAATGCCGCAAAAAGGGCATATTTTGTTGTGGCCAATAAAGGCGGCCACTTGATTGATGTTGTGTTCAAAAAGTAGTCGAAATAAATTGTACAGGACCAAATTAAAGGAACAAGATCAACATATAGCAATCGGTTGTTTGTTTTTATAATTATTCAGTGTTGCCATGCCGACACTTTATATGGCGCACCCTGTAGTATAGCTGCCAAATGATAGGTCTGAAAACCAGTCTTAGTTAGAAAAACTTCTTTGTTTTTATTGGTAGCATCCTGAAATTTTGCATTTGTATGTTTCACATGCTTTCACATAAACCAAAAAATGTTTGTCCAAATCGGATGACTTATATAGCTCCCATACGAACGATCGGTTGGAAAAGGGTATAAAAACTTCGGTGCAGACGAAGTTGGCTTACCTTTCGATTTTGTATATATCTAAGTTTTGATGCGATTTTCTAGAATTAAATTTGTAAATTTAGAACAACACAAAAATTGGAAAATTTGATCGAAAAAAGATTCTACAACAAAATAACCATTATCTAAAAAATTCTGTTTTATGATTGTTCTTTCTAAATTTAAGAAAATACTGTCGAAAACCCAGAAATATTCTTCATATTAAGATAAACAGATTATTTTAGGGCGTATTTCTAAAGACTAGAACATACATTTTTTGGAGTGTATAATTCAAAGTTTCTCCAACTGAGCCGAGTCCGAGACTTATGTATGAGCAGCATTTGATTGGTAGATCAAGTACCCAGGAATGTATTCAGCGATTTATATCAATTGATTTGTTAATTTTCTGATTTGGCGAAGGGAGAATAACTAAAATAGTTTCAAAACTTATACAACATTAAATTATAAGAAGCTGATACTAAGAAGGACTGCAATTCGAACTCCTACTACTGCAATCTGCATAACAGTTCGTTAGGTCTTGTTTCAGAATTTCATAAAGGAAAAAAGAAATAAATAAAAAAATGTTTTCTTAATTATAAACAACTTCTTGCAATCATTCCATTTCACTTCATCTCACAATAACATATCTTCGTTTCATTTCAAGCCAGAGGGTACCTGTGGTGCTTTCATTTCGTTTGAATACAAAGGGAAACACAATTTGTTTATTTATTTTTGTATGCTTTTCTGGCAAAAAGTGTAGCCTAGTTACTGGCGCTGAAATGTGACATATTAATTACTTTCATTTGGGGCCAAAAAGTAAAAGACGACTACAAAGTGAAATAACTTTCACGAAAATCTAAATTCATTTAATTAGCTACAAAATGCCAGCCGCACCTGCCAAACCATGCATGCCAGAGCGAGAGGGAGAGAGAGAGAAGCATGCTCATAAATGTACTGACCAGTGCCTTTCAAACTGTATTTCCGCTTTGGTGCAAACGAAAAAGCCACTAACGATGCTAATCACTTCAACTAACTAAAACGCTTCAGCTGGCAGCAGGCAGACTCAGTTGGCTCGGCAGCACTGAGAGAAAATATGCAGCATAACATGGATAGCAAGCGGAAATATTTTTGGAAAACTTGTTTTATGCTCACATAATTTCATCTCTGAGTGTGTCTACCATATTTCCAGGTGGCTAACAGTCGACAACTGTCTATCTGTGCAACCATTTGTAACTATGTGAATATCTATATCGGAGTGCGTACGACGTGTCCATGTCTGTGTGTGTGTGTGTGTTTTCGGTTGCAATCGTGTGATTTTGATGAATTTGACAGTTTGTGGGCGTTTGCGCTGACAGCTGGCTATACTGTTGCCATGGCAACACGAAAGGGTGAGTGGAGCGGGCCGGGGGGAGCCGCATGGACAGCTCTGCCAAACCGCAACCGACGACTTCCGTTCGCCATGCTTGTTTGCCTATGAATCTCTGTAACTGTGTGTGAAAATGTTGCTGCATTTGCATTAATTTTGAATTGATTGCTTACATTTTAGGCAACACAATGCCTTCTGTCATGTGAGGGAGTACCCCTAATATAATTATAATATCTCCACAACATTTCAAACGGGAGGCATTTGGCTGCGGTTTTTCGGGTTGTCATCATTACCCAGCCATTGTTTCCATGTTGTCCTCGCATTTTGCGGTCAATACACGTACACACACGCACACGCACACACACAAGCACACGCACATCAACATAACTCTTCCATCAAGGCCAACGCATTGAAAACAAAAGACCACAAAATGCAGAAAAACAACCAAAATAATGTCATCCATTGACATTTATGCTAAAATTTCCTGACTTGCTAAAAGTCATCCACTAGATTAGCCATAATCAAAGCTTAAGCCAATTAAAGTTTTTTAAGTGCCTAATTCATTAATACGAAATGCTAAAAATAAAATTATTGTGTTATTTTTAATTGAAAAATTTTGTAGAAAATATTTGAAATCTTGAAAATACTTAAAAAATCATTTCGCTGTCTCGGACTGGCATTAAAAAAAAATTGTATATCAATATTTGTTTCGAAATTGATATTTGATTGTAAACAAGAAAGAAAGTCGGTCAAGCCCGACTATAACATACTCTGTACCAAGAAAATTTGTCTTTTGATCATAACTCGAAACAACAACGTCTCCACGGAGGCGATAATGCGCAGCCTAAGAGCTGTATCAATTCATAAGGCTTTGAACTCGTGGATATACAACCTGCTGAGCTGCAGAAGAGTACAAGCCGAGTGGGGTACCACAACCATGACGAAGGAGGCACACGGCGGCACGCCTCAAGGCGGAGTACTGTCACCCCTTCTATGGAACCTTGTGGTTAACGAACTGCTAACAAAATTTCGCAGGAAAGCATCCAAGATAACTGCATATGCCGACGACATATGCATAATTATCATCGGAAAATGTCCATCGACTCTCAGCTCAATCATGGACTCTACACTCAAAGAGATACTAAAATGGGCCACAGAAGCCGGACTTAGTATTAATGCGGAGAAGACGGACCTCATTCTCTTTACCAAGAGATACAAGGTACCGCCATGGATTCCACCAAAGATAAATGGAATAACACTAACACCAAAGAATAACGTCAAATACCTTGGAGCAGTAATCGATAGTAAACTGTCATGGAAGGCGAATGTGGAAGAAAGAGTGAAGAAGGCGACCAACGCACTATATGCATCCCAGAAGATGCTGAGTAGCACTTGGGGCCTATCACCAAGTCTGATGCACTGGCTTTTCATTTCAGTAATACGACCGATACTGCTACACGGCGTACTGGTATGGTGGCAGGCCACGGAGAAAACCACATACCTAAAGCTGATGGAGAAGACCCAGCGACAGGCACTGGTCTGTATTACGGGGGCGCTGAGGTCCACTCCAACCAAAGCATTAGAACACATCTTAGGTGTCAACCCTCTGGACATCCAAGCACGCCTTCTGGCACAAAAGACCGCCCAACGTCTATGTGCGACAGGCACCATGGCGCTACAAAGCTATGGACACAGCATAGTTGGTAGAGAGATCAATAGTAGCACGGACTACATTATCCCAAAGATCAACCCAATATGCACATCTGCACTATTAGGACCAGAAGACTGGCGTACAGGACTGGCCCAAGAAGCAACGCACCTCTTTACAGACGGCTCAAAGATGGACCTAGGAGTCGGAGCCGCCGTATACTGTGCAGAGCCAGAAATAAAGCTCTCATACAAACTGCCAAACCACTGCACCATATTCCAGGCGGAAGTCTTCGCAATAAGGAAAGCAGCGGAGTTGGCGGAAATTCACGCTCCATACAACCAAATAAATATCTACGTGGACAGCCAAGCGGCAATCAAGGCAATGCAAGGACACTCCATCAACTCCAGAAATGTCCTGGCGAGCAGGGAAGCGCTAGATTCCCTCAGCATCTCCAGAAAGGTGCAAATCTACTGGATTCCCAGCCACCGGGGCATCGACGGAAACGAGATGGCAGACAGTCTTGCAAAAGCCGGAGTCGTACTCGGCCAAGAAGAAACACTAAACATACCTATCTCCATGCAGACGCTTCATAGCAAGATGGAAGAGATAGCAGAGAAAGAAGCGGAGGTAAGGTGGAAAAACACCAGCGGATGCAGAATCTCTAAAATTATGTGCAAGACAAGAGACAAAAAACTTACGCACTATCTGCTACAGCTCCAGAGAAGAGACTGTAGACTGCTCATTGGCATACTAACGGGACACTGCCTAGCAGCCGCTCATGCGATAAAGCTAGGCATAACAACAGATGACACCTGCAGGAAATGTATGGAACCTGGAGTCGCAGAAACTCTAGAACACCTAATTTGCAGCTGCCCAGCAATTGCCACGACAAGATTACAAATTCTGCACACCCCACGGTTCTCTTCTTTGGAGGAAGCGGCCAAGAGACCCCCAAAACAGTTATTGGCATTTGCCAAAACGACAAGAATCCTCCTGGACTTCTAAGACAAACGTACCCAAATAATCACCCGGCCTCATTAAGGACCCTAAGGTCTATGTGTGACCCCATCTGGGGTCAGCCGGGACTTAAATGATTAATATCATATTTAAAAAAGGCATTTAGGTTTTAATTAGGTTTTAATATTTCAATCATTTTTCGACCAGATCATCAACCTTTTTTTCATTTTTCACTTTTTTACCTGCAGCATCGCATTAATGGTTCATTGATTGCACAAATAAAATTTGAATTTGAGTATTAAGTAAAACAATTATATCAATTCAAATTGTAGTCTCTTAATTTCAATTTGAAATTCAAACAAACGCAAAATCCTGAATGTTTTTTGTACTATTTATTCCTGAAGCCTTTCAGGTTTTATTTTATTTATGGTTTTTTTGCGTTTCTCTTCTCTCTTTCTGTGCGTTATTACAATGCCACTTGTTATTGTTCTTATCCTTGCTGGCATGCTTTTTGTGTTTCGTATTTTATTGTATTATCATTGCCCATTGTTTTATGTGTGTGTGTGTGTGTGTGAATAGGTGTTTGTATTTGTTCCTGGCAAGTTATTTCAAGCAAAAGGTAATAAATTTTAAGCAGCTTAACACTGTTGCTCGCTGGCTTGTAAATGTTTTAGACAGTGCCAGCCACAAGTCTAAGTACAGGCACATAAGTAAGCAATATTTCCAAAAAGTGTTGTTATATTTTTGATCAAGAGTGTGCGTAGTAGAGAAGATCTAGTGGCAAGGGAGTACTGCACCTGTTTAAGACTCAACTAAAAGCATTTGATGCTATTTAATCCAGTTATTTGCGAGTTTACACAATAAAAAGCATGAGTCGAGAATGTGTAGCCATAGTCTAGTTAATTAATTATCTCTTTTTGTAAGGGGTGGCGGGTGGTTGGTGGGGAATGTCAGAAGGTATGAGAAATTATGGGAGCTAAGAATGCTGAAATGTTAAGTCTAACAATACGAATCTAGAAGTTACACAGAATTCCATGAATTTACGATGGAAGAAATTTAAGACTTAATGAAGAGGAATAAGTGTAATAAATAACTATGTAATTCTACATAAATGAGAATCAAGTCGACCATCAGTTGTTCAGACTGGTTCATTCCTCATGTCAAAAGAAAGAAAGGGACAGAATTAAAGGTCAATTTTTCCTAGGGAGAAGGAAGGAGGAGGAACGAAGGAATGAAGAAAGGAAGGAAGGAAGGAAGTAAGGACGGAAGGAAGGAGGAAGGAGGGAAGCAGAGATGAGAGAAAGAAGGAGGAAGGAAGACAGATGGAACTAAAGAGGAAGAAGGAAGGAAGACAGAAGAAACTAAAGAGGAAGGAGGAAGGAAGGGGTAAGAAATGAGGAAGAAATGAGAAGGAAAGGAGGAAGAAAGGAAGAAGAAAGAAGTAAGGAAGGTGTAAGAAATAAGGAAGAAAGAAGGAAAAAGTGGGAAGAAAGGAGGAAGTAAGGAAAGCGGAAGGAAGGAGGATGGAAAAAATAAACGAAGGATGTAGGAGGATGGAAGAATGAAGAATAAAGAAAGAAGGAAGGAGAAGGAAGGAGAAGGGATGGAGGCAGTAAGGAGTCAGGAATTCAACAGGAAGGACGAAGAAAGCCAAGGGAGGAAGGAAGAAGAAAGTATGAATGTTGAAATATGGAAAGTGGGAAGGAATGAGAAATTATGGAGGATGGGTTAAGGGAAATATGAAGAAATAAAAAGGTAAGACGACAAGTGCAGATAGAATGAAAGAAACCACAAAATAAAATCAGAAATTACAAAGAAATCCGCAAAAAATTAACAGAAACCAATAAAGACTTAAAAAGGAGCAAAAAAAAAAATGGCCACGGTTAAAAACAAACTTCTTTGGCTTACAAAATATTAGATTTTATTTATATTTAATCAATGTAGCCGATAGCGCACATCGCCCATGTTTTTTGATTCATACAAAACTCATATCTTAAAATGTTTGTCATCTGACATGCATAAGCAACATATTTTCAAATTTTAAGGAAAATATCAAGCAAGGAAAGTTTGACCATTCGTCCCCTCATTACCATAGATAACAGCAATACCTCTATAAATTACCTTTTGCAAATAAAACGCTGTCTCCACCACTTAGGCTTTGCCCAACAAAGGCCCCATAAATTATAAATTTCCTCATCGCATTTACTTACGGAAAAAAACCAAGAGAAACTTCCCTGATGAAAAAAAGTTTTAAATATCTTATTATTATCTACACAATAATTCTATTTTTTTGCACGCACTTCCGTGGGAGATTCCCCCAAAGACTGCCTCTGCTTCTTACCCCATCCCCTACCAAAATGTTCTTATTGTTGCTGTCTGACATGCTAAAGATTTGGCAAGTGCATTTCCTCCCCCTTCCCTGCCTGTGCTTAAATAATAAATTTCAATTTTTAAAGATTGTTACGTGTTATTGAAAAGCTTTGGCTTTTCTTTTTATTTTTATTTTTTGTGGCCCCCAGCTGCTGTGCTGGGCTACCCCTAAGGGACATGACTTTCGCTTTGTTATGTGCTCTCTTTTCGGGCTTCATTGGACCCCCGTCTCTTTTCATCCTCATCATGAGCATTATATTTGCTTTTTGTTCATATCAACATAAATAACTTATATAATGCTACACTTTGCTGAATTTCCTTTTTTCGTTAATACACTTTATAAATATTTTGGAAAGGGGAGATAAGTTCTAATGACACCTCGATGGGTTTTTTTCTCTTGGTATTAAAGTGACAAGTTTGGTGAATTAATTTTTACAACATTTAAAACGTCTGTATGGCAACTATTTCTTTGTTCAGCTTTTTTCTTACATTTATTTGTCTTTTTTTTTACTCATGCCAAAAGCATGTTGCAAATTCTTTTAAGAAATACTAAATAGAAAATGCAGAAAATCTAAAGGTGTGTGGCACAATCGAAACTCGAATGCTCTTAGTCGGAAAAGTGAATCGTAGTCACTTTTAGCAGGTATGAAATTGTCATAAACTAAACTTGGTACAGAAATGTAAGGAACCACCATGTGGCCCTGATATATCCTGTGGTGGGGTTCGAAAAATTAACGATTATTGTGAAACTTTAAATGGGAAAGATAGTAAGTCGTTGCCAAGAATTTATTATTTTCTGTACCAAAAATACACAGAGTATATTGAGTATATATTTTCGTGATCAGCATCAACTCTAGATTCTTCAATTACCTTTATCATTCAATCACCGTGTCGACTTCGTACATGAAAATGTGTATAGTCATTCAATAAACTGATTTTTGCAAGTCAGCTAAAAATTTGACCAACTAGAACTTGTCAAAATTGTAAGGAAATTTATTTTTCGGCATCCAAAACACACGTTTAAGTCTCAAGGACTTGCTCGCAGGAAAGGGAATCATAAATATATATCTGTTTCTGCGGAATTTTAAGGAAACTGCAGAAATATGTATGTATGTGCAAGTATTGGAAGGTTTTTAACTTTTATTTGTCATCGTTTCTTTGGCCCCTTCCTCCTCCTCCCCTCACCTGTTCAGCATTTTCGCCTTGATTCCTGAAAAATAAGTAAAAAGCAAAAGCGAATTCACCGCTGGCAATTGTTGTTCCCGTTGTTGTTGTTCTTAACTTATGCCAACTCTGAAGATAATTTGCCATGGTTACCAAACTCAGTAGCAGGCTATAAAACGTTGGCACAGGAAGAGGAAGAGGCGGCGGCATCAGCAGCAGCATGAGGTAACTCTTAAGCTTTTCTCCACGCTGTGGTTTTTACGTTTGTTGTTGACGCTACTAGTTGAACCGAAGGGTGGTGCGGGGGCTACAGGGAGTGGGGCGAGCTCTTTTGGTAACGCTTATCCACTTGTCTTGTGATTTTAATGCAGTGGGCGGCAGAAGGCAACCGCCTTATTTTTTTTTTTTTATTTGTTTTGTTTGAACAAGGCAAAAGATTGCCAAGGGCAACCAAAAGCAGAAGCAGCTGCAAATACTTTGCCTTGTTGTTGTTTGTCTCTTGCAGATGAGATGCGAGTGTGGGGAAGAGAGAGGAAGAGGAAGGGTACAGAGCCAGCTTTGTGCCACACGCGCAACGCGAGCTGCTTTGGTGTAACAGGAAATGAAGGTTTAACCCTTACAGGTGCAATGAGATAGACAGGATAATTGCAACTCCCCCCATTTGTTTATTCCGCGAAATTCTTTTTACGGCGTAATAATGTTGTCAGTTAATTTACAGGAATTTAATAAGCCGTGCAGAGTGAAATTCGACAAAAATTTAATGTTGTTAAAATACTACCACAACCTCAGACATCCGATTTTCCAGTAGGTATCGCTTTACTCTAGCGATATCGCGTTGATTTTGAACTCTTTCTTCCTTCGAAAGGCGATACTCCATGGAAATGGGAAAAGGTTTCATCTGGGACTAAAAACCAAACAGTTCAAATGACCCCTTAACGTTTTCGTTGGTTTCTACGCTACTCATATGGAATTCAATCAACCTTCTGCCTCAAATTATTCAACAAAATATATTTTGCATATCGCATTGACAACTTGTAATTCTCAAGTATGCATGCACTCTCAAAATAAAGGTGAGAGCTGGAATTCGGGTATGCATAGTGTTTTTTAAGCGATGTATCGCCAATTCAAAGTATGAAGTATGAGAAAGCGAGACCAATAATAATAAATCGCATTCTAAGAGGCGATTTTTGAGAAACATCTCAGCCAATTTATCGAATGGACAAAAAAAAAACGTTTTTTGGATCTCTCTTCTATGATAAAAACGACACAACTAATATATTTTGATGTCTTAAGTCGCCAAACTATCTCCATGCTCTCCCCTCAATCTATTGGCAAACTCTCTCTTTGACAAGCTAGAGGACAGTTCTGGCAACACTCAGATTGTCTGACTGGTTAGTGTTATTAGATAATCTTAATTTGCGGCTTGTTTAAAGACACCAAAAACTATAAACAAAAAAGTGTTTGCTCAATAAAACTAAGAGATGGCTATAAAACTGACGGGGGATATATCATAGAAACAGACGGGCGAACAGATTGACAATTTAAATAAAAATAATAAGAAGTTCCTTAATTACTCGGGTCTACAAATACAGACCAATCTTTAGCACCAGAGAAGATGGCAATCGTTCGTTTTGTACGTAAAGTAAAGAGTAAAAATTGCATAAACACGTGTTGGGCAAGTTTTTTTCACAGTTTTAAATCCAGTGGCTCATACCATATTTGATTCTTCGTAACAAAGTTTTGGATCTGGTTCTAAAGATATGATTAGCTTACCAATCTTTCAGAGAAATGTCGATATTGTAGTTCCAAAACTTCTTAAACTTTGAAAAACGAACAATTCAATTTGATTCAACTGACGAAAATTAACAAGAAACGTTTAAAATACCAGCTGGTGGTAAAGTTGGTCAATATATGTTAACCTATGTTATGAATATTCATAAAAATAGCATACTTTGAAGGGCAAATATCGTGGTACATCAAGCACTTTGGAACGCATAAAAGGAATCATCTCTTCCTTTCCTTTGATGTTATAGACATCAAAACCCACGCCCCTCTTGAATTACTTAAAACTTAAAAAAAAACCAAGATGTATAAAATTTTTTGTGTCATCTGTGGGAGTCGAAGTCAAAACCATTCAGCATTGCTGAAATAAACCAGTAAGACAACTTAAAATGTCGGTCAAGCCCAAATATGACATACTTTGTACCTTTCCAAGTTTGTGATTATCGACCAAAGTGCTGCTTATCGCTATTCCAGCCGGAGCTGCCCAACATAATCGTTTATTTTCCCTATAGCTCGACTATCGCTCTTTCGATCTTCACCATTTCTGCTCTGGATCGATAAATAATATTGATAACAGAATATGTTCAGAAGGTACGAACCTTCTATCTATAAAACTGTGGAAGATTTCAAGTTTTTGGAAGGTGCGTGGCTAAATTGAAATAAACTTGATCTAAGGAGTATAGTTATGAGAAGCCATCTTTGAAATCTGTTTGTTATATTCTGTACTGTAGGTATATTAAGTTAGTGCAAAAGTATGTAACAGCCAGAAGGAAGCATCTCCGACCCCATAAAGTATATATATTCTTGATCAGCATTAACAGCCGAGTCGATATAGCCATGTCCGTCTGTCTGTCCGTAAGAACGCACAGATCTCAGAGATGGTAAAAGATAGAGGTTTGACATGTATGGGACATATGCTTCTTATGTCTGCAGGCAGATCAAGTATATTTTCAATTTTTGCCACGCCCCCTCCCGCTCCCGCAATTTAGAAAAAACGTCATATCTCCCGCAGTTTTAAAGATAGATGGTTTGTTTCTTCTGGGCATATTTAATAATCAGGGTAACTTATGGAAAGGAATGGCGAAGAGCGGCTGAACGGTTGTCGAGTTATGATCAAAAGACTGTTCGCTGCTGCATTCAGCTGCTACTGCAGCATCCAAATTTATACTGAGCGTATAATTTCGTTGGTACAGAGTATGTTATAGTCGGCCTTGACCGACTTTCTTTCTTGTTTATTATCGACTCGGCTGTTGATGTTGGTCAAGAATATAAATGTATCTTATAGGGTCGGAGATACTTCTTCTGGCTGTTACATATTATTCGTCAAACTTAACTGTTAAACAGAGAAACAAAAGCATATTGAATTATAACCATTTCAGTATCCATTTTTATATCCTTCTTTGGTTTATAGACTGTCATCCAACAGATATGAAAATCACACAAAGAACATGAAAAAAATTATATTTTTTTTATGAAGATAGGATATTAAAAACTATCCATTTCCATTAGATATTGTTCTATCTTTTTTTCTGTGTACGCTGATTTGTATAATCTTTTCTTTAAACTTTCGACTCCTCCGTTCTAGTTCAACGTGCTTACCATCTGCACCACTGAGCTTGCTTGCGTCTTGCATGTGGCCGATGGTGCGGGGAGTTAAGTGGTTATGCCGTCCTAGTTTCTTCTCCGAGGTCCTCTGAATGAGTCCCAAACAAGAAAAATTTTAAAATACATATTTTTACCAGCCAACAGCTTAAATCCTTGCATACTTAGAATAAAATCCCTTGATGGAATATACTTAATTACAGAATCGATTTTAGCTAGAATTTTACGAATATTAGGTTGCTTCAAGCTTGATTTCATAATCATTGAATAATGCCGAACTCAATTGTGAAATTCTTAAAATTTATTTATTTACTTGTGTACTTTCAAACCTTCTTTAGTTAATCTGGGTTGTATCCAACCCATTTGTGTTTCAAGGGTTAACCCCACTTTGTGTGACTTCTGTTAAGAATCTGCAATCTGCAACTGACATTTGTTTGCTTTTATTTGTGCTTTAATTTGGCTAATTTTTCACGAAAAACGTAGTCGAAAAAAATCCCATAATCAAGTACCATGGCAAGCCACTTCTTGTCATGCCAACATACCGAATTTTGTTCCATAAATCGCCTTAAGTTGTGCCTGGACCTGGAACCTTCAATGGTCAGCCATTTGTATGAAATTGGCTTCTCCGTTGTCCTGGACACGTCGTAAGTTGAATTGAAATTGAAGTTCGCTTATGGAATTGGCAAAATGTTACTCGTTGTTGTCGCTGCCGCTGCTGCTGCTGCTGCTGCGACTTTTGCAATTTTCTTCACACACTTCATGTTCAGAATTAATTTAATATTAATTTTATTTTTCTCTGTTTGCTGCTGCTCTGCTGCGTTTGTGAGTGTGTGTGTATGTGTGTGTTGCTCTTTTGCGATACTTTGAGTGTGTGTGTCCCAAACTCCATCTGCCACTTGAGTGCTCATTTTAAGATTTTTTTCAGTTGCTTCCGGTACGGTAAGCTTCATACGTCGTCGACGACAAGGACGCTCTGTGTGGACACCAGTGGAATTTTAAGTTGAAGTTGGTAGTAGAACATAATTTCAAATTAAATGTTGTATATTTTAGCTTAGACGATTTAAGTTTGGAGCATGGCGATTTCTTTGCGGGCAAAGTGCTGAACTTAGCGGCTGATAAGGGGGGAATTGGCAAAAGAAAAGCGAATGGAGGAGTGAGAAGATTTTCATTCTTTTCAATAAATTTGCCAGCTACTTAACTAGGGGTGGGCCACGGATTTGTGATGAGAGCCAGTAGGACAGATCTTCTTCAATAACATTGAACTGCAATCATTGTGAGCTTGGCAACAAGGGAAAGGGATCTGATCTCTTATATAGACACAAGACATATTTTATCGAAATTACTGGCAGCACATCTCCACTTATCGAATGGCTGGAAACTGACAGCTTTTTTTCCTACTGATTTATCGATATGTTTGACATGTTGAAAATCACTTTTCTGTAACATCTCCCATTATATCTACCCAAAAATTATACTTAACTAGCCTCCCCGCGAACGTCACATTTTCCTTCATTTCGGCCACCCTCTTATCGGTAATTACTTCTCATCCCCAGCCGGTGCCCTTACTTACATTATACCTGTTCCCATGTTCGTGCTATTTTTTTTCTTTCTTTGCATTGCCTCCCCCAGTAACCGCAACATGCACGCAATCAATGTGAGGCCCTTTTTTATATTATATATTTTGGTCACGTGTCGTGTCCTGTGCTGTCCTGTCCTGTCCTGCCTGCCGTTCACATTTGGATAGTTTCCAGCAAACAACTTGGAGCACTCTCGACCAAGATACACCAAAAATTTCCGGCTGCCCTCAAAGTTCAAACTAAGCCAATTAATTAGGCTGGGGTCGCACAAAAATATGTCAACCAACTGATTCGTTGCGCCTGTTGCATTTGGTACATAGAAATAATGGACAAAAAGGAAGACAAAATGCTTGAGCCGAAAGGCCAGCAAAGAAACTAAATAAATCAGCGGACCACGCACACAAAATTAAACCCAATGAACTTGCATAATGCCTTTGGCCAGACTTGAGACAATATGCTGGCATTAATTAAAGTAATTTATCATTTGGGTCAAAGCGAAGCCAACAGCAGGAAGCAGAAAGAGAGCAAAACTCATTCAACCTTTGATTTGGCCAGGAAGCTGTATAAATATTTGCCTTTTGTGACTTCCAAGGCGATGACAACGAACAGAAAAAAACATAGAAAACTGTTGGCATGCCATATGGAAATCCTTAGTGCGCTCCCTCCTCATTTTCTCTCACTCCCGTTCAGAGCAGTCGAGCAGTCGGGCTGGCCACGCTTCATTTCGTGTCAGGCTTTAATCTTTTAGCACGCATCTTTGGCATTTTTATTGTAATTTGTTTCGAATTCGTGTGCGTGTTAAGGCAACTATGTAACCGAACGTTGAGTGCCCTTGGATATAAGATGGTATGGGAAATGTGAGTGTTTGCTCCATAATACCGGCTCTGCGGATTACCAATGAACTTACGTTGAAATTCAAATAAAAGTAAACAAAATACTTAAATAAGTAAATCAGGGTAAATCCAACCGAAACAACAACCATTATTTTTAACCTGTATAACCGAATCAAACTGTAAAACTTTTTTTTTAACATAAGCCCCAACCAAAACAGAAATGGATCTTAGTTTGGTTAACCGATATAAAATAACCGGTTCCTTTTCGGTTTTTAAATTTCTTAGGTTTACTATTAAGAGAATTTTATTTGCAACAGAGAATATATATAAGTTTTCTTTGGTATGTTTGGGGCGCTGAATTCAATTCAGATCAAATCCTCAGATTCAAATGATATTAGGAAACGGTGTGCTTAACCAGGTTATGGTCACATTTTTAAGCCCTGTAAGTCTTAAGTGAATATACAGTGAAGTTACGTTATTGAAAATCCAAACATAAAGATTAAATTTGGTCGAGAAGATAAAAGTATTTTTATTTTACGATGGAAAAATGTACATTTTTCTAATAAATTTCTAAACCTAGTTCATAGTCCACAGTGTTTCCCTATTTATCACGTTCACGCTTCTTTGACAGCATCTCGCTTTTGGATCGAAAACTATAAAAAATTAAAACTTTAATAGGCCCATGTAATTTCTAGAGTTTTTATAGAAGGAATCATCTCCTATATCTTACCTAAGACTTTTCTTATATATAGACTCTAATGGAATCGCTAAGAAACGTATCCTCTCTCCTATTCAGCAATTGCCCATTTCGTTTGGCACGTGGTTTGCCGAGAGCAAAAATATGGCATTTCCATTCGGAATTGAAAAAGCAAAACAAATCCGAATAGGAATTGCTCTTGATTTACTCTTCAACAAGTGGTGGAATTGAAACACATCTGATCAAGTCGATAAATACTAGAGCCATACATTCTGATATTTAACAAAAAATTGCAATATCACTCAATTACTCGACATCTGTCTTGTAAAATCAAACTTATACATTACAAGTTCAAAGAGATTGATTCGATCTCCACCTTCGGATTGAAATCTCAAGCTCGAGTCGTACTAAATTGAGCTTGACACAAGCTCGAAAGGATTGAAACAATCCTGAAAAGCGTGTATCAATCCGAAAAGGCTAATCCGTACTTGAAAGTCAAATAATCCTGACTCGAGATTGAAGTGAGTACGGATGCACCATGTCAAAACGAAAGAGCGATAGAAACTGAGAGGAAGAATATCTCTGGCTACTGTGAGGCTAACATGCGCAAAGTGGTTTCATTTAATGTGTCGATTTTTGCTACTATGATGCCTTATAATTCCCAAACAGTCATAACAATGCTGGCATAAGGAGGAAGCTAAAGTCTATTAAAGATTGAACCGGGGGTATGCCAACAATTAATGACCTCGAGCCGGCAAGAACTTGCTGGTTTGAAAATCACAAAGGTCATTTTATAAGTAGCATGGGGCTCTTGTGGGAAGCTCATTTCAAATTAAGTTTAAAAGAGAAGTTTTAATTAAAGAGATCAAATGAATCTCTGTAATTTTAAAAACAATCCTTTATCGGATTGTGTGTAGTTTGAATATCGAGGTCAATTTAATCTCGGGCAAACTTGCATCAAGCCGATTTAAAGATCAAATCAAGTACGAATTTTGAGCTTAAGTCACTATCGGGTCTTCTTTATTTGATACCGCTAAGGGATCAAGTTGAGTTCGGATAAGAAGCTAAAATCAATCCCAAGTGGGATAATGTCAGGACAATAATTCCAGGGTTGTAAAATACGAGGTGAGGACAATCCTGTTCGTACTTGGAATGAGCAAATCCTAGATTGACCGACTTCTGACATCGTTTGGGATTGATTTAATCCTGAATATCTGGCCCTGTGTAAAAAAAAGTTCAATCAATTAATATTCATTGGATATTCCAGGACAGGACCCTCTCTTGTTTTCCATAAACCATACCATACAATCTCACTTTTAGAAATACGCACACCCAGCACACCCAGGCACCCAGCTTAAACAACTGTTTCATATTTATCAAAAGTTTTCTGATTCTTTCCAAACACTTACTAAAAACCCAATCATTTCAAGATACTTTCCATCACATTCATAGATTGAGTTTTTTTAATACTACCCTCATGGCAGTGTAAGGACTTCTTGCTGCTCTCTCTCTGTCTCCCTTTTTCGGTTTTTTCGTCAGCCAGCAAATAAATTATGCGTGTAATTCAACATTTTATTTAATGAAAACCTAATGAAATGCAAAATGCTAACACAAATGAAATAAATTTTCTTGTCGGCGAATCGAGCACCGTTTGGTCTGCCTTCGTCGTGTACTTTGTGACGTTTTGGGGCAAATTG
Organism: Lordiphosa fenestrarum; assembly: GCA_035044985.1. Taxonomy (NCBI): domain Eukaryota; kingdom Metazoa; phylum Arthropoda; class Insecta; order Diptera; family Drosophilidae; genus Lordiphosa; species Lordiphosa fenestrarum. The sequence goes on from JAWNNO010003406.1 coordinate 123,256, forward strand.
ATTAGGCGCAAAAATGGTTGTTACAGTCATGCGATTTGTGTGTATGTTAAGGGGGGAGGTGGATTGACTTTGATTAATAATGTGCGCTTTTAGGGCCAGGTACAAGTTATTAGTCAGGGGAAGAGTGTCCTCCGGGGGTGGCTAGCTAGCTGGTTGAGCAAATGAGCTGCGTAAACGGAATGGCATGAACGAGGGGGGAGGGCAAATTAAAAGTGGAGAAAAACAAATATCATCAGAGCTACTACACGAATTGCTTTCAAACCAATTATCGATATTGTGGCCAAAGAAACTGCAAAGCACATACAAAAATTCATTCATAATAAAAGCTTTCGAAGGCGGCATGCTGAAATTCCCAAGTCAATTAGCATTAGCAACGCCCAAGCGCCACAATATAAATACCAGAGTTTACATAAACAGTATGTCGAAGTTGGCATACCCTTCACTGAACCGAAAGCATCTGGACTGCAATAAATTCAAAATGCCCAAAAAGCCCAGAGAGTTGGCAAATATGCTGCCATAATAACTGCTTCCGACAGCTCAGAGTGAGATAGGGAGATTTTGGAGGACCATGCGTCGCCACGCTGGCAATCACATTCATTTCATTTCGCACACAAATTTATTTACACACAGACATACTGGAAAGTCGGAGCGAGAGAGTAGATCTCGGGTAGCGCAGCGGCAGCCACTTCCGCCGGAAACTAGCTTTTAACCCCATGAACGAGTCTAGGCGTTAATATGGCGCCCAGCTAACAAAACCCCATAATACCCCTTGGTCCTTTCTCCCCGCTCATATCCCCGCTCTGTGCGTAATGAAAAATGCAAATTCCCAGCGGCTAAATTTTAGCAAACAAGCAAAGCGACGCGCCGCGCTGCGTCAAGAGCAATGCGTTTCTTACACTGAGATGAAATTGGTATTGTTGATAATGGCTGGGATGAGCCGGTTGGTTTTTAGACCACAAATTGGAATAGACAATTGGATATTCCGAACTTTTGAAGGTAAATGCCAAAATCTGTGTTTATGTTTTTGGATTGTTTGCAATTCCTTAATCCGAAGTTTTCATAAATTTGTGACTAAACGTAACTTTTTATTCTTAAAATTTGCCAAAAGTTTATTTCTATTCTATGATCACCCTTAATTGCGCCGAATCTCACTCCTTAATTCCTGTACCTAAGGATATTATCCCGAGTCTTATAAAAATCAGCTTGGAAGCTATGTGTTTCCTTTAAATGTAAATCAGTCCGAAAAGTTGGAAAAACTCGCATTTCTGTTCAAGAATCGTCCTTAATTTTTACGAGTTTCTACACTCAAAGCCCTACTTAAGTATAAAATACCAACTTGCCTTTTAATCTTCGCTGAATTGTAAATGTATACCCTTGCAAAGGGTATTGTAATTTTGCCCAAAAGCTTGCTACGCATAGAAATAATCATTTCCGATCCCATAAACTGTGTATATTCTTGAGCCGATTGAGCTTCGTCCGTCCGTCTGTATATCTGTCTGTCTGTCTGTTTCTACGTGAACTAGTATCCCAGTGTTGAAGCTATCGAGCTAAAATTTTGCACAGAGTCTTTTTTATGCTGCACGCTACTAATATGTCGGAACTGACCGGATCGGATGACTATATCTCATAGCTCCCATAGGAACAATCGGTCGGAAAACTAGTTTTAGTCTGAAAAACTTTTTTCTTTTCAACGGAAACGTCTCCAAACTTTGTAATCATGGCTTTTCTATACATTTTTAAAATTTAGGCAAGTTTGATGAAAATTGGACAACTATATGGTATAGCTGCCATACAAAAGATAGGTCTGAAAAACAGTATTAGTTAAAAAGAATGTGTTTGTTTTTAATGGTTGTATATCAAAATTTTATATCTTTAAGGACCATGTAGGATATACCATAGATAGAATAAATTCCCTCACTTGAATTCAATCTTCGTTCATCCATAGGAACACTCGGTTATATACTGGAAAAATAGTGATTTTTCAGGAAGTAATGTTTAATTGTTGCCAAATGTTGTAATAAAAGACTACAAGCAGCCCAAAACAAGAAATTAAAAATGATATTTAAGCTCTCATGACATCATCCCACCTCCGACCTTCGCCATAAAGCCAAAGTTGAAATAGTAACAGACATATTGAACCGACAGAATAATAACTTCAACAATAGATGTTGATACTCAACATATAACCTCATAACGAATTATAAATATAAGTAGTACTAAGTTTTATCTGAATAAAAAACGGGACTTTGCTACTAAAATCTTCTACTAAAATCTAAAAGAAATTTGTATATAAGAAGCATACTCCTATTATAACAAGAAAGAAAGTCGGTCAAGACCGACTATAACATACTCTGTTCCAGCGAAATTATACGCTCAGCGCAAAGCTGCTACTGCGCTGCAGCAGCGAACAGTCTTTTGATTAAACCTCGACAACCGCTCATCTGATCTTCCCCATTGCGGGAGGGGGCGTGGCCAAAATGATATCAATATATGAAGTTTTTGTCCCATACACGTCAAACCTCTATCTCTTACCATCTGAGATCTGTGCGTTGATACGGACACACAGACGGACAGGGCGACTCGGCTGTTGATGCTGATCAAGAATATATAGTATATACTTTATGGGGTCGGAGATGCTTCCTTCTGGCTAATACATACTTTTGCACAAACTTATAATACTCTATGCACCTACGGTACAGAGTATAATAATTAGATGCAATAAATTGAATCAAATTGAATTTCGCTCACCAAAAATATTTTCCAAATTAACCTTTTCGAGTATTCTTCCGTCCTTGAGGCTTACACCACAAATGGTAAATACTGTTTAAGCTTCAGCTTCAAGACTCTTACCGCTTATTTAGAGCGCCCTATCTTTTCTGTATTTGTTACGATGAGTGCTTCGTTATAGTTATAGATTTGATTAGAAATATTGAGATACAGAAGGAGGGACGAACCGACAGACTGGCATGGCTATATAGACACGGCTGTTTATGCTGATCATGACATGAAAGCACCACAAAATGGCAATGTAAATTGAAATGTTTATGGCCTGAAAATCGACTTCGCCAGACTACTATCTGTGCAGCATATTTGCTACAATTCTGATTTAAATTTCCATTTTTCCATATGCCTACACAAATTAACTTGCTTATTGGTTTGGCTTGATTCGGCTGCCTTTGATTGGTTTTTGCGAATAATTATTGTATCGAATTGAAATGCAAATTGCATTATAGAAACTAATCAAATAATATATTTATTTGATGCAGTTTTTGCAGAAAAATAAATGAGATGCAAATTCCAAGAATAATTTAATTTACAAAAAACCTGGGTTTGTCATTTGTCCGTGATACCGAGAATTATTATTTTTTTTTCTCAGTGTCTACAAATAGACTTGCTCCAACACTGCTCCCCACTTCACTTCCTTCATCGCCCAGCAAAGACGCAGTGCTGCAACTAGGAGCTTGGGAGCTTCAACAATTGCAGCCAGAGTTGTCTCATCGTTCTCATCTCGTGGCCGCTTTCTCTGGAGTATTGTGTGGCAAATGACAGGAAATTTAAAAGGATGCCTTTGTAGTTGTCCTGGGCTGCTGCTTCTGGTGCTCCCCCAACAACAACAAAACCAACATTCACCATAACAAAGTGGCTGCCGTTGTGTTTCGTTCTGTTCGCTAGTCTCTGGTATCCTGGTTAGCTGAAGCTCCTTTCTCTGGTGTCTAGCTCGCGGCTATAATTTCAATGCTCAACTTGATAAGCAGCTTAACCCACCAAAGTCACCCACTTGACCCCACCAGCTCGGCACATAAATCCCATTTGCATGTTGTTTGCTGAGCCGGGGCAATGCTTTGTAAAATTTCACGCATCTAAATTAATTAGGCAGAGTCGAAAAATGTGTGCGTGGGAGGAAGTGTATGATTTGGCAGAATTTTGGCTGAGAGGAGGAAAGAGAGAAGCTGACTAAACTGAAACGAAAAATGTAAAGATTTTTAGATGAAAAATACCAAAATTAGTGCATTCTAATGGATGGGCGAAGAGCAATACATATGGAATACATTTATTTTAAGTGCTTGTCGCACATTTATAATGGGAATTACTGGCAATGTTGCTTCATTGGCAGATTTAGCAAGGCGGCTTTTTCTACGCGGCACAAACGGAAATAGATTTGCCCTTCCTATAGGAAGGTATAATACACTCTTATCCACAAATAACAAAGCAGCATCATTGGAAGACAACCCAATTTGGCATACTCTCTTCAACATATCGGCCGGAATGCTTCGAACAAATTCTCCAATATTGGCTTCCAGTGCGTCAACTGTTTTGGACTTCTAGCTAAAGACATGAGCCTTAACATAGCCCCACAAAAAATAGTCTACAGCTGTTATATCGCACGATCTAGGCGGCCAGTTGACTGTTCGCCCCTCAATTGAGCAATTTGATTGAAGTGCTGTGTGGCATGTGGCACCGTCTTGTTGATATCTCAAGTCGGCCAAATCCAGCTCTTCCATTTTAGTCAAAAAAAAGTTTGTAATCATCGCTCGGTAGCGCTCTCCATTAGCAGTAACGTTCCTGCCTAACTGACCACAAAATGGAAGAAGTGCACCATAAACTTTCTTAGCCGAGAATGAATTTTGTTAATAGAATGTAATAAACAGCAAGAGTTGTTCGTTTTGAAGTCGATTCATAATTAAATTATAGACCAAACTGAACATGTTTGACAGAAACATGTGACACGAAAACAGCTGTTTGGGCATTTCATGCTTAATTATTATTTAGTTATATATTTATATTTAAAAGTAAGCAAGACATTTGAATTGTAATTACCTGAAATCATGTTAGAATGTTATTATGAAAAGAACATCTCTATCTCTGGTATAAAATGTAACTGAAATGTAATTGAGCAGCATATGAAGCCATTGCATTTGGCAATTAAAACTCACTCTAAAATTGAAGATCAACGTGTGCAGTCAATCCGTTCTCGGTGTGTGTGTGTGTGCACAACATAAAAAAATAAAAAAAGATAGTTGCTAAAAAATCACACTTGAATATCGTCCACAATCTGTTCTGAAATATAATTTAGTTGTAGCAGGTGTAGAACGAACACACTTTCTCTGCTAGTTTTATTAGGATGATCCGCTGATCCCAAAATAGAGAATAGAGTTGCTTTAGCTGCAATTTTGAATAGCCTACTTTAAATTTAAAATAAGATTACTTTAAAAAGAACGTCTCGGAAAATTTTGTATTCTCCCATTAAAGTTTTAGGACAACATTCTTTTCGTGGCGCCTCTTTGTTTCATGCCAATAGTGATTCTTTTTGTTTGACCCACTTCTTCTTAGTTTAAAAACAACCAAAAATTCTAAACTCCACAACCGAATAGCCAAACGCTGTGACTGCTTCCCTGAGTACGAATTTCAAAGGAATTCGAAATATATTGGAGTAAAACTAAACCTCCAAAAACGTTTCGTTTTATTACAAGAAACACGTCCTGGAGACGGGCAAAACCTAATTTTTATTAAAATTTTAAAAAACATCGCCTTTAAACCCACCAACTAAGTATATTGTCAGTTCATTAACTTCTGGCGCCAATAGCTATTGAAAGTGAACGATTGTGTAAGCATTTTCAAAGAAAATCATTTTTATTATATGATCATTCCACGACCACTAAGCACCGATAAGTTGAGTGTGCATTTCAGGTTTAAAAATATTTCAATAATTAGGCTTAAGATCCAATTCCATGCTTAAATTACTAAAATCCGAAATACTCAACCTGCTCTGGGTCGTTTCGTTTCGGAACTGTTTCAAGTCATAATAAAATATCCGGGTGAATATCTACTCCTGCACAAATGGTGTGTGAGTATTTGAAAGACCTTAGTGTTAAAATACGGTATAAATATGCTAAAAAAGGATACTTGTTGATGATTTGGATTAGATATTAATTAAAACCTCCTTGTTTGGATATTAAAATATCCATTTAAAGTTAATTTAATCCTGAATTTTTATCCAACTGAGCTGAAAATCATCAAAAGGATGTGAATAATGCATTTTATAATATCAAAAATAATAATTCCAAATGAATATTTTCTTTCTGTGTGTGACTGCTTTAGCTTTAGCTAAGTGCTTTATAAAAGAAAATGTGCATGGGACTCTGGCATCTCTCCACAAAATTTATGAGCAAGCGATTTTGCATCTTTCTTATTGGCTTCATTCCCATCACCCGTTAGAGCTAAAAAATCAACATTGTTTCGCCTGTATTTTGAATTACAATTTGAATTATGCATTTTTGGCTGGCATCGCAGTTGAGGTCCTCGTCCTCGTCGCGGTGCAAGTTAAATTTATTATTAGTTGCCGCATTACCTGAAGCAGAGCAGCCAAAAGATGCTGCAGTGATTCATCAGAATTTATGCAGCCCGAGGAGTGAGTTCCCATTTCCCATTCTGTTTTTTTTTTGGCCGCCCATATAATTTGATATGCTGGCAGTTGCATTTTGTGTTTGTGGCTCATAAATTTGCCAGGCAAAAACATTTGTCTGCTGCTCCGACATGCATGGCATTAACTGGCACCGCCAAGGAGCGCCGAAGCTGAAGCAGAAGCCCAGGATTAATGAAGTGCCCGGGAAGATTAGGATGCGGCAGCAGGACTAAAAGTTATTGACAAAACTGTTGTTGGCCGTAAATTTAGTTATGACCGCGTGAGCGAAAACTGCAGTTAAATTAATTGCCCAGGACTCGTAAACACCTCCAGGCTCCAGGCTCGCACTCTTGTCGCATGTCGCACTCGATTTCTTATGTTTTTATGCCTTCTTAACACATTTTTATTTCTAAGCAGCGCACACGCAATTTCCATAAAAATAATAATTATAATAAGCGTGAGCCACCGCTTTAATCACGAACGGTGTGAGCGGCGGAGGGGGCAGGGCAGGGTGCAAGCGTAGCCTTGCCAACTTCCGCTGTCGACTTGTTTTATGCTTCCGGCCAGCGGAAGTGTTTGCCTAGTTGCCGCGCTAGTTTTGTCGCCTCTCAAGCACAGCACACAGGACAACGATGTTGATGACGACGACGACGAGGACAACTTTGATTTGCATATTCCTCGTGCTGGTGGAGCTCAGGCTCAAGCTGAAAGCACACAAAAACACGTGACAACAATGCACAATTTTGTGTCGAGTCAATTACCCAAGACACATTAGCAGCTGCGTGCTGGGGACTCCTGTGTCCTGTCTGTGCCACATAGTCCTGCTTGAGACCAGACAAATCAAAAACCAATTGAAGCCAGACAATGGGTGAAAATGGAGCAAACTGTTGCAAAAAAAAACGCATGTCGATTAATTGCAAAGGCTGAGAATTGCAACAGTCGAGAGATTGCGGTTTCGTACGATTCATTCATTTGCTCAATTATGACAACCAATCTCCTAGTCCATATTAATCGTAAAAACTTACACCTGGAATAGTTAACAGTTTTTGTAAACCATTGAAACAGTTCAATTAAAAAATCATTGGCAAAATATTTAAATTAGTTAATGAACTTGATTTTGTTACCATATTAAATTACAAATTTTGAGTACTTGGTTGACCCATAAATTCGATTATTTATATCCCAAAATACATTTTATGTGAGCAGACTTTTGAGAGCTAGAAATGTCTAGATGGTAACCTACAGAAAGCCAAAGTTCCAAAGATATAGAACATGTTTAAGCTGTCATAGTTTTAGGTGTCATTCATGTAAGAACATTTGACTGCTGGCAATACATGCTCAAAGAAACACTGTAAAATACTCAGTACCAAGGAAAGTGTATGCTCAGTATGAATTTTGGTGCTTTAAGCAGGGCTACTACTGCGCTTCGGCAGTGAACATTCGTTTGCTCATAGCTCGACTAGCGCTCATCCTACACTTATCATTAATTTGTCAAATCGATAAATAATTTTGATGTTATCTTATTTCTATCTTCGACTGTTTTATAGATAGAAGGTCCGTACCACTTTGTCTGATAAATACAAACTTTGGGAGATACAGAGTGCGGTACAGTCATGCTTGACCGACCTTCTTACTTGTTCTAGATCAGCTTGACTTAGCGTTTGGTGCAACTATTATGAGTTTTAAAATAAGAGATCAATTACTTTGAAAAATATACCAAATAAAAATGGTTCACCACAACTGTTAAAATTGGATCCGGCTTCCAATAGACATGTGGTTAAAACCGCTCCCGCTCGTATTATAAGAAAAGACTACACAGTAGAAATATATAAAATACTAGATGGCCCGGCGGACTTCGTACCGCCTAACAATAAATAACAGTAGTGGGTTAACTTAACAAAATAAGTACAAAATTTATTAAATTCAACAACATATATGTGTTCGAGAGGTACCCGAAAGAGTTGACCGATTCGGACCATATTTGTTATCAGCCTTCCTCTATTCATGACGAATGTCTTTATAAAGTTTCATCCAAATCGGTTAAGTTTAGGTCAAGTTATGGTGCAAAAAAGCCGTGGATGGCAAATTACGCGATCCCTGTGTGACCTACCAGAATCAGCTATAGATATAAACCACCTACGCTGTTACTACTACACTCACACGAAATTTCATCGAAATCGGTCCAGCCGTTTGGGAGGAGTGAGGTTACAAAGCCATGTACGGAAGAATTTTATATATTAAGATATACAAATTATTTTAGATACTGAAAAATAAGATGTATCCTTAAATATTCAAATAAAATCCAGTGAAAATCCGCGATATTGCATTCTACAGGGTGCGCCATATAAAGTGTCGGTATGGCAACACTGAATAAATATAAAAACAAACAACCGATTGCTATATGTTGATCTTGTTCCTTTAATTTGGTCCTGTACAATTTATTTCGACTACTTTTTGAACACAACATCAATCAAGTGGCCGCCTTTATTGGCCACAACAAAATGTGCCCTTTTTGCGGCATTTTCCATCACTTTTACGAGCGTCTCAGTCGATTAAGTGGCGATTTCGGTACGAATGTTGGCCTTAAGCTCTTCAATGGTCTGTAGATCGCTGGCGTAAACCTTGCTTTTTAAATAGCCCCACAAAAATAAGTCTGGAGACCTGGGTGGCCAGTCAATATCGCCTCTTTTTGATACCGGCCCAAACAGTCACTTTTTGGTCGTGTAAAGGTATTTCATGGATGCGGTGTGGATTTTCCGTGCCCCATATGCGACAATTTTGCTTATTAACACCACCAGAAAGCGTGAAATGGGCCTCATCGGTCATCAAAATTTGTTAGCACAATTGAACGATTATTTTCGATGAACAGCGTCACTATTTCGGCACGTTGTTTTGGTGTGAAGCGTTCCATGGTCAAAATTTTACTAGATTGATGTTTCCAAAACATGTCTAACAAAAGTAATCGGTTGGTAAATGTCAAAGTTATTCAGTGTTGCCATACCGACACTTTATATGGCGCACCCTGTACATTTCTATTTACATATGCATCTGATCCGGCCGATTTCGATACTTGTACAGCGTATTTGTACCAGAAGACTTCGTACAAAGTTTGGTCGCGATAGCGTTAAAACTGACCAAGGATATTGCATAGAAACAGACTGACAGACGGACATATCGACTCAGCTCGTCATGCTGATCAAGAATATATATACTTTATGTGGTCGGAAATGCTTTCTTCTAAGCGTTACAAACGTTGTACCCTCTGCAAGGGTATAGAATATTTGCGTATCTAATAGTGACTTGTACAAGTGAACCGTATTCACCACGATATTTGAGTGTTTTTTTTTCTTCTTGGCTTTGGCTTTGGACTTGGAAAGTCTGCATTAATTATTCTTTGCTCTGTCATTTCGAATTCCATTTCCATTGCGTGGAGGTGAAAAATATATATTTTATGAACTTTTCAATGCAGCAATTAATAGAATAAACAAAACATCGATAAAAGATATCGATTATTCCATCGGCACTAATCTAGCGGTTTAAGTTGACCGGAACTTGAGCCGCTGTTAAGTTTGTTCCTCCAATTACGCAGCATGAGACACTCAAATTCGGCTAACCTGCCGGTTAAGGGCCTAAATAGTATCTACAAATTTAAGACTATGCTAAATATATTCTCTGTATAGACTGACATATGGTCATAGGTTAAACTAAAGATATTTGATTCCAATCTGTATCCCTACCTTAGTCACAACCTCAGAAAGTCCAGGTATCTGGCAACAAGCGGGGAATCCGTGTGTTGTGTGATTTTAGGTACACCTTTTACTGTGCATACAGTCGGGTTGATCAGCAAATGGCTTCTCCTGGACCATTTACAAACTCGGCTAAGCTATTTTCTTATCTTCAGTTTTTATCCTCCCTATTAATCCGTAGCTTATCTTCGAAACTATCAGGGCAACTTTTGTAATAATTTTTTGGAAATTTTGAATTCAGTGGATGTTTTTACAAATGGCTGTCAATTGGTAGCAGAGCTGCAAACCCAAAAAATTTCGAAGAACTCCGGCACGCGGGCTCAAACCAAAATTTACCAATGGTTCAGGTTCAGAATTTTGAGGTTCAAGGTTTTTGGGCCAAGGTTTTGGTTCGAACCTTGGTTCAGCCAAGCTTTAGACATGTTTATATAGTAATCGACCTAAACCCGACATAAACTGTTAGGGAAATGTCTCGATTTTGGGTTGGGATTGGATTTCACAATACTTTATATAAATAGAAACACTTTCATACAGCTCATGACCATCAAAGCAATGGCAATGTGTTTCTACTTATATAAAGTATTGTGACGAAATAAAAACTTTGAAGTTCTGGATACAGCCCTTAAAGTAAAATGCAATTTCGTAGTCCACATACGAAAAGTGTTTCCACAGTAATGTGGATAATTCTATCAGGATAACACAAGAAGTCACTGGGAAATAGTTCAAATCTATAATTGTTGTTAAACCGCACCGAAATTTTAGGTTCGGAACGGGTTCAGGTTCAGCTTTAATACGTTCAGAGGTTCGGTTCAAAGTTCGGTTCACAGTAATCTGAAAGTCGGAATTCCGGTTTCGAACCGGTTCGGTTCAAAACCGGTTCGAGCTCTGATTGGAAGGGATCTAAAATGCTGTTAACTATACGTTTTTCTTTTAAAAAATATAAAAGCTTGTCCGAACTGCCAGTTTATATGAATAATGGCCGTTACCGGGGGTATTACATTCGTTTATAAGCCACTTTTTTAGTTGTTTGGAATAGGAATTTAAGTTGTTTCCTTGGACTTTGGGTTAAGCCTAACTAAGTCAGGGAAATGGATCGATAATTTTAATATAATTTTCTTTCTACCAACTTTTAACTTTCATTTAACTTTCACTGCTGTTGGCTTTTTCTCCCGGTTATAAAACGTCTGCCTACGACGGCCGGGCGTTAAACGCTAAGCGAAACACAAAAGCGCATTAGCTTTGGCCTTAAAATATTTATAAATTGAGCTTTTTATGCAAAAATCTTTTTGTGAACATTTCTGCCCGTCTTACAAAGTTCCAGGCCATTAAATTGAACCTCATCTCAGGCTACGCCTTTGCTGTCGTGGCGCTGCCTCTCTGCCAATAGTTTATGAGCGCAGCTTATGAAAATCCTTTTGTTACACAATTTTACAGTTATTTTAAGGCACTGGGGGTGGGGCACGAGGGGCCAAGGCTAATTTTCTCGTCTCGGACGTGCCCGGGCAACCGAGTCAGACAATGTTAGACGTCCTGATGTCTCGGGCAATTAAAAACAGTTGACATTTTGCCAACAAGCGGCAGCAGCAGCAGGATGTTGAATCCTGGCTTGCCTATAAACTAAGCAACGTGCGTTTGCCTAAAATTATGCTAAGCCAGCGCAGAAAGCGCAGCAGCCCCAGACAAAGTGTTCACAACGAAGACGAAGATGAAGACGAACGTCTTCGTCCTGCCAGGGTCCTGGCTGGCATAAGTACTTAAGGCAACAAAGTAGACTTTTGGATGCAAGCGCATGCCGCCAGCGGGTAAAATGACAACTTTGTATACTTTCAGTGGGCGGCGGTGGTGAAAGTAGGGATGGCGAGGCGGCTATTGACAGCGTCAAAAACTGCACACAGCATAAATAATTTTCAATTTTTTCCAGGCAATTTTCCAGAAAAACTTACAATGTTGTTGTCGCTTTTCGCAGTTCTTTTTTCCTTATTCGAAAAGTCAGCGCTGCGCTTTAAATGAGTTGCACATAATGTGCGCATGCTTTTAGGAGCTAGAATGTCACTGCGTCCAGAGATATGACTCGAATGTGGCTGAAAGGAAAAGTCTGCAAAAAAAATGAGATGCAAGTTGAAGAAACTCAGCAAGTTTTTGTAAAGTATAAAAGGATTTGCTGATGAGACAAAGCTTAAAGACCATGAAACTTTAAGATTTCCTCATAGAATATAGTTAATCCTATTTTGAAAATCTACAAATAATGAATACCATATTAATCCTAACTGTTTCCCTTTCTTTCTTTCAGGTAAGTCACTTCCAAACAATGCCAATTCTGCTCCCATCAGTTATCAATTGTCACACTTCCTCTGCGCCCTTGGTAAGTTTTTCCGTTGAAATTTCTCTGCCCACCCAAGCGTCCTGCAATTACCAATGTTTACAATGGTTCATTGGTAAAGGTGGGGGTGTCCCCACCCCGCATTGGCAATTCACTTATAGTAATAACAATTTCCAACAATTCAATATCATTTTTATTTGAGTAGGCATAATATTGAACGCCACCTCCTCCTCCGGGGTGTAATCCCACAAACATATAACTTTTCACTCAATTATACACAACAATAAATATTGAACACAAACAAACTGTGGGTGGTGCACAGTGGGCAATTTTATTTAATAATAAACCGCTGCTACTTCCCCTCTCGTCGACCATTCGCTTAATATGCATTAAAGTGCAATTCATATTTATTTGTGCAAATTTTTTACATGCTCTGTGGAAGCCTCGAGTTCCGAGCATCGTTCCTTTCTGTATTAATATGTTTGTGCGGTCGCACAAAAGTATGCTATAAACAAGAAGGCGAAAAATGGGGAAACATGGTGAGGTGATAATGGGAATACCCTTGCGTGGAATGTAAAATATTATGTGCGAAGCAAAAAGCCACCACTAAATAGTCGATTGTCAATATTCTCTCAAGAGAAACGTATCAAAAAGAGGCAGTTTAAAATTTATAAAAATTTAGATACATTCTTAGTAATAGGAATAATAGTAATAAATAATTACACTATATTTAGATAAACGCTTTAGATATATATGTAAGAGTAGCCTATAACAGTGTGATTGCAGACTTAACTACTATTTGTGAAGCTCTGAAATTGAGTATGAAGCTAATCAGCCAAACATTTAATATTGATAACACGAATTTCAAAGAAATCATACACAAAATGTATGGATGAAGAGCAAAAAAGGATGTTATTTTTTCCATAATTAAATAGTCAAGTACTCCAAATTTCTTATGTGTACCTACGAAAATGGATGGAAATTGGGCCTCGTGAATACACCGAAAATAAGCTTGGAGCTAATAATAAACAAACTTAAAACAAAGTTTTCACTCAATTATGTGAACACTGAGGAAGATTACAATGCACTCACTATGGGAAATTTTGACAAATTTTAGTTCAAGTCTAATGTAAAGACATCTAAAAGTTATTGAAAAATTAAATATTTATTAGATTTATTAATATTCATCGTAGCTCTACAGGTTTGCAATTAATGTTCATTAATTGATATAGTATTAAACAAAAAACTTCTGAATATTGATAGTATATAAATTTAAGTTTAGGTATTATATCTTTATTTACTATTTACCCAAATATGCTGCATAATTAGTCTACTCACTGAAGAGAGTACATATAACTACCTAACGTTGACATAAGTTTTATGTTTGTGTTGTACTTTACGCACTCCTCAACACAAGTAGTTCTTACAAAAAAATTCCTTAAATTTTTCCTCTGAATCCAAATGCCGATACGAGTTTCATATGTTTGACTTTCGTCAAATTCTTTCTTAGGACATCCGCAATCATTTCGTCTGTTGGTGTATATGCAATGTCAACTTCACCTCTATTAAGCACTTCTCTTAGGTGGTGTAGTCTCCCATCAATGTGCTTCGTACGTGAGTGAAATATTGGATTCTTAACGAGTTGCTGTGCACTAATATTATCTGCGTAAATCCAATTAGCTGACTCCTTTGACAATCTTAATTGTACGAATAGACATCGCATGTAGATCGCCTCCTTAGTTGCTGTTGATAAAGCAATGTACTCAGCTTCTGTTGAGCTAAGAGCAACTGTAGATTGTTTGCTTGATTCTCAAGATATAGGTCATCCTGCCAAAGTATATACATTTATATCCAGTGAATGACTTTCTGTTTGTCAAGTCACTTGCCCAGTCAGCATCAACGTAACACTCAATTGCCTTGCATTCTTAAGTGTCATGCCATATTGTTCCAGAAGATCTCTTCTGACTCGGTACAACTTTATTTGGTATAAATACCGAGCCACGGTCCGACTTTCAGTCATATATAATCAATACACACGAACCTTTATCTTCAAATAACAAACACTTCTTTACTTTGACTGCCTGGGCCCATAACCTGTTAAGATTATTTATTTCAGCAGTGTTTTTTGTTCTTACAAATTGTAGATATATTTATGTTCGAAGTGCCGCAAGGTTTGATAAAGAATGAATATTATTGCTATACATTTAACAACTTAACGTTGATATAAGTTCTTTTATGTTTGTGTTGTACTTTTGACAGCTTTGAATACCTAGAAATGTGAACAAACCTCGTTAAACTCAAGTTTATGCCAGTTTCTCATAATCTTGACATGCTGAGGCAAAACGCACAACTTAATTGAATTCTGCAGCCAAAAATAAATAAGAAACGTTTGCTATCTTCTCTGGTTAAAAAGATTCCTTTTTTTGTAAACTTGTGGTAATAGTTGTCATTAAAAAGACTGGATAGCCAAACAACCCAAAAGAAGCAACTTCTTATGAGGGCCCGTTATTAAGGGCCGATTTCTTATCTTCTATATGAAGCTATCCGTCAGATAAACGTGGAAATAGCAGAGTCAGTTGTACGTCTATCTGATACAGAAACACATCAACAAGAATATAAACTTATTGCCCAATTAGAGAACTCAAAAATGAATGATCTCAAAAATCTTATTTAATCCATACATGCTTAAATCGATTCCAAGCGAATTTGAAAAAGCGTAATCCCGGATTCTCTTCAGCCGAGATGAAACAGATTGATATGATCTTTATTTCAGTAATTCTACAAATTTTTTTTGGGAATTTTTTAAGCATAAAATTACAGCTCAATTTAATTCGAAATCAGGATCATGTTAAGCATGTTCGTAAAAATTTGAGCTCGATATATAGTATTGATATGATCCCAGAAAGATCCCTTCCTTTCCTTTCTTTCCATGGTTCCATGGATCAGTCGTCTGAACTATCTGTTTTTGGCAAATGGTTTTTGAGTGTCTCACTGAAAATTGGAAAATGTTTCTATTATCCAAAGGAAGACCAAAATATTAAAAAATTAGTCAAACTGTTGTCCAAAGTGATCCGAGAATGTTGAAATATCTTTCCAATATAAAATAGAATTGTTTGTAAAATCATTTGATTGTAATATATTTCTTATAGGTGCCCGAATATGTTTTCCTATTGAGAACAAAGTTTTAGTGATAAATGGTTTTAAAACGAGCACACAGACAATTTAGAATTAAAAATTTATCATACAAATATTGTTTAATTTCAAACATTAAGTGCTCGCACTCTTGAAATATCTGGCGGAAAGTAAACAGAAAACTAAAACGGAGTAGCTTTAATTTTCTCAGCCATTATTTCTCTTATTGCGAGAACTATGTTGGCTTCACCCATTTTTGCACAACCCTTCTGATTTCATAGACTGGAGATAATGACTTACAAAGAATAGGTCAAACTTGAGATGATTTATGTACTTGCCATGACCAAACCGATCGCTAGACTCCCACAGCTCCAACTTCAAATAGAGGGTATATAACAAAAATTAAACAGCATCAACCTCGCGCAGTAGCTGCTTCCTGCCCCATGAGCTATGCGCACGCATAAACAATAAATAAGGCTTCATAATTTTCCTTCATTGAACTTGCTGCCCTCCCCACGTCGAATCCACCCATCCCAACCTAGCAATGCTTCATCATTCTGCCATGGGGCCGCCCGCATTGTTGTCATTGGCAACCCCGGCGTCCGTCGTCCATAGCCGATCCGTGCCTTGCACTGTGGCTGCTGCTGCTCCTGCCGCTTCTGTTGAATCCTGTGAACGTGCTTTTGTCGTAATCCTTTGAATTTCGTTGCAATAATTCCACTTGAATGTTTATTTGTGTATACAGCGTCCCACACAGCCACCCACGGAATGGGATGGGCTGGGCTGGGGGTCCTGCTTTTGGCCTTACAGTTTATAAGGTTATTGTTTGCGTCATGGGCATCATTTTTAAACGCATTTGCCATTCGCCTAGATGTTACCTACTTGGAAATGGTCACAATAAGCGAATATAACTTTCAGGGTTGCAAAAGTAGGTGAACTTTTTAAAGAGTATCAACAGACAATTGTGGTTATAGATTGGCTCCGAAAAGGCAACAGGTGTGACAACAACTGCTTCTCAGCGACTTCAGTTTCACGTTAATGGAGTTAGATTTTGGTGCCCACCGCTGGTTTTTTTTTCAAACTTAATTTTGTGGACAGAATTCGTGTTGTAATTTTAAAGCGCCTTTAGTGTTTCTATCCAATGCTGGCATGTCGACACTTCTCAAGCCTTATGCCCTTTTTTTAATCAAGCTGGATTCAATTTGGTTTGGATTCACCCAGAGCAGATTTGGTTCTGAAAAACTAAGAATTATATTCACAAATTCGCTGAACGTGAACTTTTTTCAAAACACGATTGGAATCCATCTCAACCAGTTGCGCCATCGCAACTAAAGGCTTAGTTACTACTTCTAGTGACGTGGTTTTACCATCTGCCAAGACGAAGTTGAAATACCCTGAGAATATACATGAGGTAACTGAAATCGTTCGATTTTAATCAAATGAAAGTTTAGTTTGAACTAGTTTTAGTACAAAAGAGGATTTTTAAAATCTAATATTTTAAAATAAGTTTTTTTTTTAATTTATGGATATGTTTTTGCTGTAAACTGATCTTTACTTTTGGACAAATTGTCCCAATTGGCTGTTTATCTCCTGATAGGAAGGTCTAAAATCCTTATTTTCTTGGTCATTTCAATAAAGCTATTGAACAAATTTTGCACCAACTATGAGAAAATTTGTTTAGGTATTCACGACCGTCAGTTACGTGGTGTAGTTGTTGAGTTGAGGAAAATTGTAAGACTTAAAAGAAAAAGATAAATAAAACTAAACAATTCCACTGACATGTTAACAAAAAATGTGAAATTTCTCAACAGTTCCGTAGTTCAACTAGGGATCCCGATTTTATTTTTCTAGTTTTTGATGTCTAAAATACATCAAATTTACTTAATTCAACAACTCCACAGCGCAATTGGGGGGTAGTAAATACACTAAGTGTTTTCCAAATAGCTCCTACATTTTATACCCTTGCAAAGGGTATTATAATTTTGCCCAGAAGTTTGCAACGCATAGAAATATTTATTTCCGACCCCATAAACCATATATATTCTTGATCAGGATGACGAGCTGAGTCGATTGAGCTTTGTCCGTCCGTCTGTCCGTCCGTCCGTCTGTCCGTCTGTCTGTCTGTTTCTACGCGAACTAGTCTCTCAGTTTTCAAGCTATCGAGCTGAAATTTTGCACAGAGTCTTCTTTTTGCTGCACACTACTAATATGTCGGAACCGACTGGATCGGATGACTATATCTCATAGCTCCCATAGGAACAATCGGTCGGAAAACTAGTTTTAGTATGAAAATCTTTTTTCTTTTCAATGGAAACGTCTCCAAACTTTGTAATCGTAGGTTTTATATGTTTTTTTATAATCCTACCAATTTTTATTAAAGTCGGACAACTATATGGTATAGCTGCCATACAAAAGATAGGTCTGAAAAACAGTCGTAGTTAGAAAAACTTTTTTGTTTTTAATGGTAGCATCCTGCAATTTGTATTTGTTTGTTTTTCGTGCTTTTACATAATTCTACAAGTTTTTGTCCAAATCGGATGACTATATCATATAGCTCCCATACGAACGATCGGTCGGAAAATGGGAAAGGGACAGACGAAGTTAGCTTGGCTTTCTCGTTCATAAAGCATTCTGAATACTACACGAAAATATTGGTTTTCCACATAAACGTTTAGATATTGAAAACCTACATGGTGGAAATTTTTAATGGAAATTGTACTTCAATGTTAGTACAGAATAGTTATGTTTTTCATTTAGAAAGTTGCTATTCAGACGGAACACGTAAGTATTCTAATTAAAAGAGTAGGATTACAAATATAGAAAATCTTCATTAAACGTGTTTTTGATCCTTGACTCTTGTCGATGCTCGTTGGTTATGTGATTTGAGGCAATGCCGCTCGAGTGCTTGATAGTCGTATGAGCTGAGATGCCGGCAATTGTGTTTATATTACAGAAACAAGTTAAGTGAGTTGGGAATTCGAACTCCAGATAAAGGAAGGGCTAAAAATGCAATCTAATTTGCCTTCAAAAGTGTAAGAAAGCTTATTTTATTAGATCAATATTATAGAGATTTACTCGAACTAGACCGGAATTATAAATATGTACCCAAGTCAAGCCTTCGCTAATCAATATTGTCTTGGAATCGGTCTGAGTTTGGCTTGACTCCTAGAATCAGCAGATTTCATGACAGTTTTGGCATTAAAATGTTTATTAGAAAGCTTTCTGAGCTCCCCTCAATGTATTGTATCAAAATTGAAGACAACTCTAAAATTACTCCTAATGGGTGCAATGGTAGTTTTGTGTGCCAACAAAATTTGACCAAATATTGGATTGATTAATGCAAATTGAACAAGAAAGAAAGTCGGTCAAGCCCGACTATAACATACTCTGTACCAAGAAAATTTGTCTTTTGATCATAACTCGAAAACCGTTCATCCGATCTTCTTCATTCCTTTGGCGGATCGATAAGTTATCCTAATAACTAAATATGTCCAGAAGGAACAAGCCATCTATCTTCAAAACTGTGGGAGATATGACGTTTTTTCTAAATTGCGGGGGCGGGAGGGGGCGTGGCCAAAATTGAAAATAAACTTGATCTGCCTGCAGACATAAGAAGCATATGTCCCATACATGTCAAACCTCTATCTCTTTCCATCTCTGAGATCTGTGCGTTCATACGGACAGACAGACAGACGGACAGACGGACATGGCTATATCGACTCGGCTGTTGATGCTGATCAAGAATATATATACTTTATGGGGTCGGAGATGCTTCCTTCTGGATGTTACATACTTTTGCACAAACTCATAATACTCTATGTACCTACGGTACAGAGTATAAAAAGTAACTGATGGTACAAAAAGGACAAGGACACACACAGTAGTGCCTGCTATGCAAGCGGTCGTGGGTTCGATCCCGCCTCGGCACATTTCATGAAAAACTTATACACACCCGGTCACCTTCACTAGCTATTGGTGCCAGCTTTGAAGTAACTAGCCATAAAAAAGTTTCTCTAGCTTTGCCGTTCAACACAAGCCAAGGGATAGAACCTTAAATACAATTTTGAAAATACCCACAGCCTGAAGGTAGCTTTAAGGCACCAAAAACTTTGTAGGCAGTCACAATAGCGAATAGCTTCGGTTTAATACTGATTTTTCTTACGAATTTTTCATCCCTGGATATCTTAGGCATTTGCTTGTTTAGCCCCAAGAGGCAAAAAGGATGTGGCTCAAAACCTGCAAATACTCACAAATCGACGACAGGTTGGTTGGTTGGTGGCCTTTTCAAGTGATTTCAGTGTAAAAAATCCATAAATTTTTCGCCACTCCTATTCAATCCATAAGCCATTGATGCCTTTTCCATTAGTGCCAACGAATCCTTCGTCTCGTTATGGTAGTTTGCCTTCCCCAGCTTTTACTTCTCCTACACATTCGCCTATACTTGCTTCTTTTTCCAGTTTCTTCTTTATTGTTGTCATCGTTGGGGCTGCAAGAGGCTTATAAAAAGTGGGAAGAGACATCGTGATGGCTGCCTGGCCTCCTGCCTGCTTTCATACTCATATTCAATTAGCTTGCCATTCTTCCTCATTTTTTTTTGTTGCGACAAATGTGGTGTTGATAAATCCCTCTGGAACCCCATCCCCTTGTCCTAGCTCTAAGAGCCTTGAAAGCAATCACCATGCATGTAATTAAAATTGGTTTAAGTATGCCCTAGAGTCTACGAATTGTTCCGGGAAATTGCGAATGCGAAGTGCTGCTGCTGATGCTGCTGGAGGGCTAAGAGCTTTAGTTTCCCATGAATTGCAGCCCCAAAAAGCCAAAGGCCTAATGACAATTGCAATGGAATGCTTATTTGCGAGGAAGATGTTTGAGAAGTTGCTAGTTCTTGGATAAGACTTGGAGACTTATAAGAATATTTCAAGATAAGTCAAAATGAAAGTTTGGATAACTCCAAATGGGAAATTAGTCCTGAGCACCATTGAAATAATCGCATTTTCCTTTGCTTTAATTTTCATTTACTTTCAAACTTTCATGTGACCATAAATGGTTTTCTTATTGAGCCTTGTTTGTTTGTGTCTCCGGTTTTCAGTGTCCCCTGACACAAGCTGATCGCTGTGGATTTTTGGAGTGTGACCAGCCACCGTCTTATGGTAGCAGGGTGTTGCCACCCTGTCACAGTCACGGTCGCAAATACACTGCTTGGATTCAAATTCAACAGACCAGTTCTTGTTCTCGATCAAATTATTTTGAGTAGGAATTGTTAAATGTTCCGACTTCGAAATACCAACTGTGCTGTTTGGTTTTCAACTTTAAATTTCAATTTTTTGAAATTAATACCCTTTTGAAAATGTCAGCTCTAAGCAATTCCAAAAAAATCAATCCTGAATATAATATATACCTTAATTTAGACATTCTTTCGATTAAATATTCTGAACTTCTAAATCACTTCTCGTTGGATTTTCATTCGCCACCAAACCATGCAAGCATCTATTTAAGCTTACTCTTTCCCGTTCCTACACATCATGTATGTCCATTTTTCGATAGCTTCAAAGTAGCTTAGTTACTCCTCCACCAAGTCCCTGTTTCAAATTCAAA
Source organism: Lordiphosa fenestrarum (assembly GCA_035044985.1). NCBI lineage: Eukaryota > Metazoa > Arthropoda > Insecta > Diptera > Drosophilidae > Lordiphosa > Lordiphosa fenestrarum. Next base: position 144,452 of record JAWNNO010003406.1, read on the forward strand.
ATAAGCCAAGGCGCATTTCATGGATATTGAACCAAGCAAATTAACAAAACAAAAGCCATAGCCTCTCACAATAGGCGAATTCTAGGCGAAAGCAGTTGAAATACAAACAGACAGCTCTTGACCAAATACCAAAAGCGAAAACGGAGCACAGAGTACTCGGATGCCAGAATTTATGCAGTGTTTGGCTTGTTATTACATTGAGAGGGTGAATTGAAGCGAGGGTGGTGGGTCTGGTGGCCGCAATGCAACTGCAGTTCATTTCCTTTCACTGAAGCAAGAACATCAACAGAGAAAAACCCGCATCCAAAAGTTGCCCCTGTGCGGTTGGTGTAAAGGCCTTGACAGGTTGGGTTATTACACTGGGGAAAATAACAGAGTTCATATTTGCTTCAATTGTAAGAAGATGGAGCCATGTGTTGTAGTAAACTTTGAGGTATCAAGTAACCAAGTGCTAATTACAGACTAATTACTGTGTTCATATTCAACAACGTTTTCGCAAATCTCTCCTGTAAGGTACGCATGTGGTAGCCTTAGTCCAATCTCGCAGTTCTTGATCAACCGCACTAGAATTCAAAACCTGAAAACTACTCATCTAGTCAGCATCCAACTAAGCTTTGCCGACTTGCCCACAAACTTCGCCTGATAGATAATCTTAGAATGCTACCACGACCAGTTTCTCTATAATGGAGTATATATACAAAAACATATTCTTCCATTTTAAATTCTGGAACCATTCCAAAAGGACTTAACAAGGAAGAAAGTCCGTCAATTAATTCCACTCATCATTAAAACACTTGTCGCACTAAAAATTTAAAAATCTTCTGCAATATACTACTGTGAGCAAAAAGTAAGGTGTAAGGGTCAATTTAAACTTCGCGGGCCTAACAATTCGGGCAGGTTTTTTTTTCTTGAGTTGGCAGGACTGTTGATGACATCTGTGCCAAATAATTTCATGTGAATGTCATTATCAGAAATATATTTACGCTTGTGTTTTCCAAACGACCAAGAGAGCATTTTTCGATTTTTACAATGTCTGAGCAGAGAAGTGCCATCAAATTTTGTTTGCGGAATGAAATTTCGGCTGCGGAAACGTTGAGGATGTTGCGGAAGGCCTTTGGTGATTCTACCATGTCACAAAAAAATGTTTATAAGTGGTACAAAGACTTCAAGGAGGGTCGAGAACGTGTGGATGACTTGGAGCGCTCCGGACGACCATCGACGTCAACAGATGACCAACACGTCAATGAAGTGGAGAAATTAGTGCGCAAAAATCGTCGGTTGACTGTTACCTTACTTAACCTTACTGATATGATCGGAATATCAGAAGGATCTGTGAAAACCATTTTGAAAGACCATTTGGGCCTACGAAAAGTCAAATCTCGTTTGGTACCGAAAGTTCTCAATTGTTTGCAAAAAAGTCATAAAAATTCGACGCATATCGTTCCGCAACCACCGTATTTGCCTGATTTGGCTCCGTGTGTGTGACTTCTGGCTATTCCCAAAACTCAAGAGACCACTTCGGGGAACGCGTTTCGAGTCGATTGAGGAGATAAAAGCAAAATCGAAGAAAGCGCTGATGGCTATACCGGAAAGGGACTATTTGGCATGTTTCGAGGATTGGAAAAAACGTTGGCATAAGTGTATTTTATCGGGAGGGGGTTACTTTGAAGGGGATGAAATTGATTTAGAAGAATAAATAAAGATTTTTAATTTTTACAAACAAATTCACTGTGGGCAATTCAAAATTACTTTTTGCCCACAGTAGTACATCAATACCTTAATAGAAAAACGTTTTTACATATCAAGTTTATTCCCAATTTAAAGTGTTTTCTCTTTTGAATCAAAGAAATCCAATATTTTTGACCCCAGAACAAAAACAAGTTGCAAAGGAACTTATTGTAAAATTAAATAATTGCCAAAAGGAATAAGTGAATAAGAGTATATATAAATGATTCTTCATGTTAAGCTTCTGATGAAAATGAAATGGAATCTTTAGCTAAGGAGCTAAGAAATAAATAATAGAACAATTTCAAATATATTCAAAAATTGATTCAGAACTCAAATTCTTTAAAGTTTTGACAAAACTATCACTTTAAAGGACTTACAAATGTGGCTTTTGTTTTATAAGCTGTTTATGCAACATAAGTATCAGTCGACCAGCCAAGAGGAAGACCCGTTTATGATTAACTCAAACTAAGCTGAAGTTTTATATTAAAAACATACGGACTCTAGACTTTCATGCATAAAATGTTTATTTTCTTTCAATTCTTTTAGTTTTCTAAATTATCGCAAAATAAAAATTATGTCTGAGCCTGAACCTCGTTTCAGAGACCCTCTGAATCCGCTCCTCAAATCTGAACCCAAAAAGTTTCGATGGTTCGAACCCCCGAGTAAGAATTTCCCGATTTGAGGAGGCTTGCAACTCTGCTTTTGATAGACACTAAAATTAATCAAATTATTTATAAGAGTACGATTTATGTACGATATCCATTTTAGGATGTTTATCAATTGTTAATTGCAATTCAGAAAAGTAGTTATTCAGATTTTCTCAGCTAACAGAAAGTTGATCACCTAAAATATCAGTAAAGATGTCTTTGTTGATGCTGTTCATGTTTTTATTTGGAATTAATTCAGATCGTTTATAATTGGGAAGACAAATGCATGTCAATACTACTTGAATGCATTCCATTGGATCTCAACACTCTCATCAGCACGGCGACTTCGGGACAGTATATAATTAAAGTGCTTCTGGCTTTTAGTTAGCTTTACACCAGAAAATCGGGGATTATAGTATAAGCCAGCACCAGCATCACCAACTCTCCCGTTAATAGCAACATTAACGTAATGAAATCTATACTTATCAACGGCGATGCCCATTATTATTGGGTTGTCGCCTCTGTAGTCGTAGTACTACTGTCCAGCGCTTTCCAAAGCTGACAAATCAAAATTTATTAAATCCAAAAAAGAATATGTTACCGTCTAAATCTACATCGAAGAAATCTTTTGCAATCACTTTCTATCCATACCTGTAGCCAAATAGAAAAGCGTGACCTGCAGGCGTTTTGCTGGGCCAATACAATTTCTAAATCTGGTGTCTTTGTTTTGAATAAGACTGCTCCAAGACATCTTGCAATTCACCAGTCGACTTCCAGAAAGAACAGTGATTAAGTTTTGAGTGCAAAGTTGTTGACGCAGCAAATTGTGCTTCTATAGTAAATCTTCTTGGCATACAAAATTTCGACTGTCAAAACAAGGTGATGTCATTGCCGACACCCAAGAGGTCCATCTCCAACTCTTGTGACATTAAAAAAAAAATTGTGCCAGGTCTTGTGACATTTGCTCACAGCCATTTTTAATTATCAGAACACACAAAAAATATAATATGTTCATTTACTCTTTATATAAACATTAATTTGCTCTCCTGCTCCTTGTTTTAATGATTGGTAAAATAATCGGGATCCTTGTCCCATTTGCTTTCTGGACTAACGCCACGCGGCTCTCGATAGCTGAGATATTCGGGCAATGGTGTATCCGGTGGCAGCTTATCCCGTTCCAGCTTCGTATTGAGAAACGTGTCCATGGCTCGCTCTTCATTTTCCTCCTGTTCCAACTCTTCGAGATAATAGGCGTATTCTGCGCGAAAACACGGATTCAAACCGGCCGGGTACACCGGCTCCCGGCTTGCAGCAAGGGTCATTTGGCTTGTCGTCCTGTCACGCTCGGGATGACGTGATGCCCTTGCGTTTCCAAAGCTGCAAGTTTCAGCTGGATTTTGTTGATCCATTTTAATAATTTTTTGTTTGAATCAGAACGAGCTCAATCAAGAATGAAAGTCAATGCACAATGAATTCTTTGCCAGTCATTCGACCAGTGTTGTAAAGGGAAACTTTATAACAGGGTTGCCAGGTGACAAAGTTATTAAAAGACGAATAAATGCAGCTGTACTTAATAACTCTTTTCCACTAATAAACAAATGAGAAAATAAGAGTTTCATATAAATCGTAAATAAAATCGGAACTGTTTACCGAAATTAAAATAAACTTGATCTGCATATGTTCCATACGTGTCGAACCTCTTCCTCTAACCGTCTCTGAGATCTGTGTATTCATACGGACAGCCTGACATGACTTTATGATTCGGCTGTTGATGCTGATCAAGAATATGTATATATATGATGATTCCTTCTGTCTTTTACATACTTTTGCACAAACTTAATATACTCTGTTTAACTTTGGTAAAAAGAATCATTATGTTAATAACAAATGAGCACATTGTTTGGACACAAGTGCTCGACTTTTAAAATTCCATTTCATTTGTTGAATTGCCTGTCGAGCTTCTCTAAGCTTTTTGGAGCTTTCGCAATATTGAAGTTAGAAAATATATTTTTGAAAAAATCAATCTAAGTCAGTTTGTGATATATCAATCTATCAATAAATTCAAAATTATCCAAAGAATACCATTTTTATACTCTGTACCGTAGGTACACAGAGTATTATAAGTTTGTGCAAAAGTATGTAACATCGAGAAGGAATCATCTCCGACCCTATAAAGTATATATATTCTTGATCAGCATCAACAGCAGAGTCATGTCCGTCTGTCCGTCTGTCTGTCCGTATGAACGCACAGATCTCAGAGATGGTAAGAGATAGAGGTTTGTCATGTATGGGACGTATGCTTCTTATGTCTGCAGGCAGATCAAGTGTATTTTCAATTTTGGCCACGCCCCCTCCCGCCCACGCAATTTAGAAAAAACGTCATATCTCACAGTTCCCACAGTTTTGAAGATAGATGGCTTGTTCCTTCTGGACATATTTAGTTAGCAGGATAACTTATCGATCCGCCAAAGAAATGGAGAAGATCGGATGAACGGCTTTCGAGCTATGATCAAAAGACTGTTCGCTGCTAAATTTATGCTGAGCGTATAATTTTCTTGGTACAGAGTATGTTATAGTCGGGCTTGACCGACTTTCTTTCTTGTTTTTTTACATTATTTTCATAATTTGCAGTTTATCCATTTTATTTTCGATTTGACACTTAAAAATATACTATTCGATTTGGACAGTCAAAGGGCAAAACGTTTGATTTAATAATTCAAGGAATCAGATTTAAAATTTTAATGGTGGAAATGTTTCTACTTTCTCTCTTTCTTTAATGGAAATGTGTTATTAGGTACAGCTGCGTTTATTCGCTGTTTAATATCTTTGTCATCTGGCAGCCCTGTTATGAAATTTCCCCTGTACAACACTGGTTGAATGACTGGCAAAGCATAAATTTTGCATTGACGTGCATACGTGATTGAGCTTATGCTGAATCAAACAAAGATTTATTAAAATGGATCAACAACCTCCAGATGAAACTCCAATGATTGGAACCGCAAGAGAATCACGTCACCCCTTGCGTCGAGGTTATAGGTTAGGAATTCAAATGGCGCTTGCTGCAAGCCGGGCGGCTAGCCTGGCCGGTACGAGTCCGGGTTTTCGTGCAGAATACGCCTGTTATCTCGAAGAGTTAGAACAGAAGAAAAATGAAGAGCGTGACATGGATACGTTTCTCAATACGAAGCTGGAACGCGATAAGCTGCCACCGGATACACCATTGCCCGAATATCTCAGCTATCGCGAGCCACGTGGCGTTAGTCCAGAAAGCAAATGGGACAAGGATCCCAATGGAATATACTAAATTTAAATAAGGAACAATAAACCAAATGAATGCCTCAATAAAGAATAAATGAGCATGTTTTATCTATTGTGTGTTTCTTTCTTATTATTTACAATCCAATCCATCGCATCGGCTGTTGATGCGCTTGACTAGACCAGTGTCCACATAGAGCTGCAGCTTAGTACATTTCGCTGGTTCTTATTGCTCCAAGGTACACAAAATCCTTAACAACAGTAAAGTTAAAGTCTTTCATTGCAACAGATTGTCCCAGCCGCGTATTCCTGGATTATGTGTACTTACATTATCTCATCCTAGTTTACCGCTAAGCTTATGGTAAACGCCCGTTTGGTCTTGCCGATGTATCAATATCATTATGAAAGTGGACTTATATCCTTAAAGGAGATGTTGCCCGATCTGTTAGCATTTGGGCACAGGCGCAGCCTCAGCAGATTACAGAAAATATACCAAAATTAGAGAGGGCTTTGACTTTATTGCTTAGAGGTGGTGCATATCGATCTTTGTATCATAATTCTTTTCCAGGATTTGACGCAATTAGAATGTCTGGCCTGTGGTAGATTTATCAGGTCTAATGCCACAACGGTAAGGTAATGTTGCTCATTCTCGAATTTTATTCCTTAACTGGGAGATTCTCATCTTTGGGCATTTTCTCTTCGGACCATATTCTGCTAAGAATTTGGCGCATGCACCCTAACAATTCCAGAGGGCAGCTCATTAACTCCAATTAATTATGTTATTTATTAGCCTCTTAATGGCTGTTTCTATACCATCGATTTGTCTAGTGCCACTTGCGCATCCCTAACTAAATTTCAGTGTTCGTCCTTGCATAGTTTGAATCTGGGCTTAAAACCTTCGGTTAGTCTAATCGTTGGTTGTCGCCATGCTCAAATCTGGTACTACTTACGACTATGTTCCGGCCCGAAGCAAAAATCAATGACAAAAGAATAGAGATAGAGATATATTCGAAACTGACCGATCCGAATATTAACAAATAATAGTTTTAGTATCAATTATAGCAATACATGCATTTAGATACTAATCATTGCTAAATTTTGAAACTTAATTTAATCCTATGTGTTCTTATAATCACTTTCGATCTAAAAACCACTCAAATCGAATAGAAGTCGGGTTGTTTTTGGGTCGACAACGGTTTGTGGAACACATTAAAACATTGAATATTAAAAATATTATATAATTTTCCAGTATGTAATATAACATTTCGTCGTTTTTGTAGAAAAATATTTCCCATGTTAATCATTGAAAAAGCTTTGGAGTTAAGAATCTTAAAAAGCACAGGCTACCATATATGGAAACATTGTAAGTAGTTCTTAATGCTATTCTAAAATTTTGTAATTCACTTGAGATAACAGATGGAATCGCTAGACAGAAGATAACATTTTCTGATATACACAATTTTTGTAGAGCCAAACATATTACCCGATATTTCAAGCTCGGAACAGTTTCGGGTTCAGTTATTCTACTTATAAAATCCCCACCTATAACACTGTGGAGACATATTTTCACGAGAGCCAGTGCATTTTGTTGGGAAACATTATACGGACAATGTTTATCTTGGTCCAGAAGAATGGCCTTGTTCACCAGCATACATCAAACATCAAAAATCATACATCAAAAATCATCTACAAGGAATTATTAGTAAAAAATAGTATACGGGGAAGTTATCGTGTTGATTTGGAATGACAATTTGAGTTGTTGGGTATTTTTTATCCATCCCAATAACAAAAATTAGCAATCAGATTGCACATTACATTAGTTCATTATAATAATCGAACTAGATCCATCGATTTCCTGTCATCGATTTGTGCTGGTGAACAAGGCCATTATTGCTAATATTTTGAGTTGTCGGCCTCTCCAGATCATCTTATTAAATCGCTATGACATGTGAAATTACGAAAGGATTTGAAAGCAATCAGTGGCGGATCAAGGACGGGGGCTAAGAGGTTAAAGGGGCTAAGTGCTAAGGACATTTTTTGTGGGCGTAACCTTGAGAATTTTAAGTAGTATAAATCTTTGAAGCTTGCAGATTATTAAGAAAACAGTTTAAGTATATAACTTAAACAGTTCAAAAATTCTGATTTTTGCATCGTGTTTTGAGAAAAGGCAACACTGTGCAACTGCAGCGCTAAAAACTCCTTCTCTTATGATTTTAGCATTCAAATCCCTTAGCACCATCTTAGTTCTAGATTGGGCCAGCGCTCATAAAGTTTAATTTCGGAAACATTTAGCTGTTTTCGTGTCACATGCTACTGTCAAACATGTTCAGTTTGGTCTATAATTTAGCCATGAATCGCGTGCAGATTATTGAATTTTATTATCAAAATTCATGCCACTTTTTTATCGTAAAATTGTGTTCAGCGACGAAGCTCATATCTGGTTCAATTGATACGTGAACAAATAAAATTTCCGTATTTGGTGTGAAGAGTAGCCAGAAGCACTGCAAGCACTGACAATGCATCCAGAAAAATAGACTGTTTGATGTGGATTATGGGCCGGTGACATCATTGGACCGTACCTTTTGAAAGATGACGAAGGCAGGAAAATTACTATGAATGGAGAGCGCTACCTTGCGATGATTACAATTTTTTTTTTTGGCCTAAATCCCAAAGCTGCTTAATCTTCTAGATACCTTCCAGTCGTCTTGAGTGACTGCTTAGATAATTTCAGACGGAACTAAGAAAATGTCACAGGATTTAGCACAATTTTTTAAATGTCAAACTAGTTGCAGATGCACCTCACTGATGTTGCCAATGCCATAACCTTGATTAAAAAAGAACATGAATTTTGTAATAACCCTCCAGCAGAGGCGATGCTTCCATGTCCGCATCAACGAACAGTACTCAGCGACGAGAGAGATAGATACCCTTAACTAAACACGAAGATCCAAAATCTCCAAATCATGTTCTCGAAGTGTATTTTCCCCAGATTGGGCAGCAGTTTGTATGCAATGCTCTCTTCCTGTTCACCAGCTTGCAATCTCAGTTTGTGGTTAATATTATGCTGCATTTCTCATTTCGCGCAGGTTGTTGTTTGGTTTATTATCGCTGGCAATGCCAGAGCAAACAGCATCCTCTCACCTCTTCAACCACTTCCTAGCCATTCCCCCCCGCTGCCTGTCCCCGTGAACACGTCCCTTGACTGCAGTCAAGGGTTTATCTGTTGGTTGGTTTTTGGTTGGGCCCAGGGCCTGGTCTTCGTGTTGTTATTGCAATGTTTTTGACAAATAGTCAGGGAAATGCACACGGATGTCTGTTTATTGTGCCGTGCATGCGGTTTACGTTTATCTTCAACTTATGCAGACAGTTCGGTTGTTGTTGCTAGCTGCATTCGGGCCCATTGGACATGTTGTGGTCTGAGACATTTTGTGTTTGTTCCAGACACATTTTGTTGGGGCCTTCTTCTGCTACATGGGCAACCACAGATCAACTCAACTGGTAGAGCCTGTACTTAGCTTCTGCCTTTATCTGACATTTGGTCGGTTGTTGTTGTTGTTGGAGCAACCTTTGTTTGTTACTTTTGTGTCTGCATTTTCAATAATAATAATCTAATTAGGGGAAGTTTATTAAGGGAAGTTTGTTGAGCTAATGAACTGGCCGTATCATTATGGGAAATTGAGGTGAGTGTTGTCTGGTTAGTTTGAACTTAATTCATTCCATTATAATTAGCAAACAAACAGCAGAGTTGTTACATAGGTTACTTGGTTAGTTAAAAGGGTATACTAAAGTCGTGCAAATGTATTTAAGAGGCAGAGGGAAGCATCTCTGAAATCATAAAGTATACAAATTCTTGATCAGCATCATCAGCCGAGTCGATATAGCCATGTCTGAATGTGCGTCTGTCCATCCGTCTGTATGAAAACCTAGTTCTCATAGCCTAGAAGAGCTAGAGCAACCAATAGTGTTTCTACATAAAGAGTTTCAAAGGTTTTTAAAACGTCATTCGCTATCTGCAAACGAAATGTTAATGTTCTGTTAATTAACATAAGGAAAGGCTATCTAATATTTATTTCACTGAGTAACCGGTATATCGAAATCGGACAGGACTTTAACTTACGCTCTCGTTTAATATAATAGTCGAGCTTAGTTTAAGTCAGGGATGCATATGGCTCGATAACACCAGGCAACAAGGTCCATATTGAAGAGTTGGTCGCGATTCTAGATGATTTTTGAGAGCTGAACACGCATCTGTTTACGGAAATAGTCCATCACGGGAACTATCTCATCATTAAGTTTTCTATAAGACCCTAAGATATTTAATAAATTTGTAAATTCGAAACGCAAGTCTTCTCGTTTTCCACCTGTTCTTTTTCTGTACAATACTACTGGCCATCACGATGTGAATGTTGCTAACTTTTTCGCATCATTTTATCGGAGCTGTTATCTTTATCTCTCAATATGAGGCAGTCTTATCCTTATAATATTGCCCATTCTATCTTTTCTCCTGTTTGAGACTCTGTCAAGTTTAACATCGGTTGAAGCTTCATCCAACCCTGGACCTGACAATCTTCCAAGCTGTTTGCTAAAATATTGTAATGTCTCTTTGTGTGTGCCCCTTCAAAAACTCTTCAACCTCTCTCTGCAACTTGGTGACTTCCTTAACTATTCGAGTCTTACAAGCAGCAAACGGATACTTAGATTTCAGCAAAATTGGATTATGGCTAATTTGAGTAGTCGGTGCAAAAAATACCCATTTGTATATCTTCTCGTGTTCCCCGAGGCAGTCATCTTGGACCTCTGCTTTCCATCCGTAATCTCACCAGTTCTCCTACAAAGAGACTTAAGCTCTTTCAATAACTGGTGCAAGATCAACAGTCTGCCTCTCAACAATGATGTGTGTAAATATATAACTTTTCATCGTAGTGCGTCTTATCTTTAAGTCTCTGGAATGCATCTACTTGGGAATACAATTTATGCCCAAATTATGTTTCAACGGTCATATATCGATCATTGCAAAGAAAGCTTTGGGAGTTCTTGGCTTTATCAAAAGATGATCTAAGGAATTTAATGACCCAAATGTTACTAATCCATTATATGTTTTTCTGGGCAGACCAATTCTCATGTGCCTGGTCTCCTCTCCCTTAGTGACCTAAATTGGGATTCTAATAGGCACCTACCTCCATTTAAGCATAGACTACGCTTATTGGATCTTCCATCCCTCAATAATTGTAGGACTTACCTTAACATGCTTTTCCTTCATAAGCTCCTTTCAGGTGAGATTGACTCAATCGCTCTGCTTAGGCTAAACTAATTCCTAGCTTTACAATTAACTATCCCAAATATTTCTGCGGTTTCTTAAGCGAAGATGTATCATGTTGAGTATTTGTGTTCAAAATTACCATATTTTGTACCGCTCATTGGTATGCAATGGATAGTGTCAACTGAAGGGATATTGCATAGCATATTTTTGGGCAGCAAAAATTTAACAATTTGGAGCACAAGTACTCAAAATGGGATATCTTCGGACTAAAAAATCTCACAGTTGTTTGGGATAGTTTGTTTTAAAGTTCAGAGGTATCACTTAACGATTATATAAAAGAGAGTAAAAACTATAGTACAGGTTGCTCATAAAACGCGTCTAAAAAGGGTCAAAAAGGTACTAATAGATTGAAATAGTTTAAAACCACAGTGAATAAAACACAATTATCATTTTGTGAGGGACTCAATTCGGCTCAACTCTGAGCTGTTGTAGTGAATTAATTTTATTTTGATTCTTGTCATGCCATTCTCGGATAGCTCCACGCAACGTTTACAATATTCTTATGTTTCTCGGGTGCAATTAGTGCTAAAAGATGTGCTCTTTGCCAAGTGTTCTTTGTTGTTCTATTTTTGAATGATTGACTTGACTTCCAATCAGTGTCCTAGGTTCGGGAATCTTCTTATAACATTGCTTTTGGATCAATTCATGCCGCTGTTTCGACTAGGTTCAGTGGTTCACTCTCTAGTTGCTAGCATTATATTTCTAATAAGATATTTTGGAATTTTTGGTAGGTTTTCAAAATTAAAAACTCTTAAAAATAGTGTAATTAAAAAGCTGGAATGCAAAAATTGTCATAGGTAACTAAACAACAGTGCATTTCTTCATTGGATACTCAGCTACTAGTGCCATTCAATGATGAAAAACTAAGGATATTTGATCAAAGTAGATGCCTGGCTATTCGTAAACCGAGAAAAGCATATATCAATATCATATCCACTACTAAATACTGCTATACCCTGCTGTAGTTAGAATTGTCAGATTATTCAGGAAACTTTCACAGTGGAGTATATGCAGTGCATTGGACTTCTATCCTAGAGCCTAATCATACTACAATACCCATTAAAATCACTTCGAATTGCCTGTCATCATTTCAGCATTGTCTCCGGAATACGCTTAATTACCAAACGAATGCCAAAATTAATCATACTTAAAGCCCTCAAGCAGCCATAAAGTATGCAATGATTTTGCTTCAAGGCGAAGCGCTTATTAATGGGAACTTTTAAGCAGAAGCAAAAAGCTTAAAAGCCGATTACATTGCAGCCGGAGAGAGGCTTTTAGTGCCTGGCTTAAGGTGGAAGGCAATAGTTTTGCCTAAAAGTATGCAATAAATCATTAATGCCAACTAATTGACTCTGACGGCAGCCCTAAAAGTATGCAGGGCACATCTAACTAATGCAATTAGACAACATCTTGGAAATACGTAGATGCCAACAACAAGGCAAAAGCCAATTATTAGTTATCTCTGTGTCCTGCGACAGCTCTGTCAACAAACAATACGAAATTATGCAGAATTTTGACATTAGATTAAATGGCATAAACAAGAAGCTCGGAAACTTTTGCTCTGCTATTGACATTTTGCCACCGCCTAAAAGTATGCTAAAGTAAACTACAACTTTTCTGTGGGTGTGTGCGTGTGTGTGTGTTCAGGCCTAACTCAATTATGGCACAGAAAAGGGCTCAAAAGCCACAGGAACACAACCCAGAAACAGCGACAGCTGCGCCTAATTGCAGGCGCACACACAAATTCATTTATACATGCAATAATTTGGTTTATTATTGGTAGCACACACTCGCATTGCTCTCTCCTCCTGCCTCCTCCAATCCTTTACGGTACATTTCCACCATAACTTTTAATTAAATTAAAATGCACAGCCAAATTCGTGGAGCGAGGTACAAGGCGTACGGTGCCTCCTCCGCCGCCCCCTTTGGCAGCAAAAGTTAATAACCAATTCGCTTTGTACCACTATGTTGGAAATATCGTATATTTATAAATATTTAAGCAGAAGGCCCGGCAGTCTGAAACTATTTGAGTGCTGTGTACGTTGCCAAATTACTTTTGAGCGGGTCCGTTTAACGTTAATCAAGTTATGATTGCAAAATGCAGGGCACTTAAATGGACTACGTAAATACGAATACATAAGATATTTATAAAGATTTAAGGTCATGGGGCAAATAAGTTAAGTGCCCTACGGGTTGGGCAAGACACGAGCCGAAATGATCACGAAGCATGAAACTGGTCAAAAAAACTACATTTTCTGAACTCGACTTGGCTGAAGTTTAGGTCATTGTGCAAGCAAAGAGCATAAAAGTTAATCTTGTTTCATTCTTATTTTCGAGAACCTGCCATATATTGAAATGCTAAGGCTAAGGCTTCCACTCGCAAATAATTTGGCCGAATATTTCTAAATGGTGGGATTTCCAACTAGCGTTGCACACAAACATAAGTGAATTAGTCCTTGGCTTCGGTTTGCATCATAATTTGTTATTTTTTTTTTTTATTTATTGTTTATTTATGCCAATTCATTATAGTTTTTTTTTTACATTGTCTTACTCTAATAGTCCCTAGCGGGCTCTCTAGAATTTAATTATTAATTAAGTCTAAGTAAATCCTTTTCCGACTTAAGTACGATTTTACAGCTTAAAGAGTTGTGATAAGAAATTGGTTTTTGGTAATGAAAAATTGCAAACAAAACATTACTAGTAGTTAATTAAATTTAAGATAAAATATAAAGCTAAGGAGAAGTAATATAGAAGAAAGGGGACAGGGGGGTGGAACAAAGAATGTTAATATATATAATGTTTTTTAATTATAGTTTTCGGCTAGCCGCCATAACGTGGATCGCGTGTTGGCTGATTCTAGGCCATCCCTATTCGATATTTTCTTATCGAAACGCAATTCATTAGCCGTTATGGCCATATTGAGATCAATAGATTTAGTTGTCGCTCGTCTACATCTATGGTACAGTATTGGTATACCTTCATTGTTTTGGACTAGTCCAAGTCTATCAAGGTATAAAAATGCTTCGTGGGGAATATAACCATTTTGTACAGCAGATTTGCAATATCTTTCGTCTGTGTAAAAAGGAGCTAATATGAGGTTATTGTTTTCATTTGAAAGGCAGTTTGCTATATGATTACGCACTAAACTAATTAAAAAGTTGTCTATTCTTATTAGCTTGGCAGCGTTATAGACTTGGCGGTTTGTATTGTATTTTGTATACTCGCTATTTGGTGTTCTATACATAGAGGTACATGATCTAATGCATTTTCTCTCAAAGATTCTGAGTCGTTCCATGTAGGACGGAGATATATTAAACCATATTGGGCATGCATATGTCAGAACGGGACGAATTAAAGCTTGATACATGATGGTTTTGACTCTACCTTTTAAGTGCTTTGCGTGAAAGAGATTTTTATACAGGAACCATGCTTTTTTGGCTTTAGTTATTTGGATGTTTACATGTTTATTAAAATACAGAAATTTGTGCAGATAAACTCATTTTGAGCCCAGAGGGATCAAGTGGGTGCATTCTCAAGCAGTTTTTTTTGCCTGTTTGCAAGATTCCAAGCAAATTTTTTAGAGAAAACGCCTTAAATGAACGCCTTAAACAAAAATATTGTTTTATTTTGTCTGTGTCATATTTTTTCTAAACAGTTTTGAGCGCCGCCATAAGCGAATTTGTGTTTGGCTATGTTTGTACATCAAAAACTTTAGCCCAGGGGGATCAAGTGGGAGCTTCCAAAGCCAAATTTACTTGTGTGTGTAAGAGAATGCAAGCAAATGTTCAAAAAGAACACATAATAATACTGTTTTATAATATTGGTTTATTTTATTCTTTGACATATTTTTCATAAGACTGCTATAAGTACTTTCAAAATTACTTAGTACGACTTCACAATGTCTGCATAGAGATATCTGTTACATAATTCAACATACAACAGAGCAAATTCTAAATTTTAGCTTAGTAGCTATTTAGAACATAAGAAATCTGTCCTAAAACTATCCATAATATTTAGCCAAACAAATAAGAGAATTGCAGGTTTTGGGGATGCTTAACCTGTCATTTCCTGTACATTTTTAAAAAAATTTATCGAAGCCAAATGACATTATTAAATATCAATTTGATCTTAAAATATTGACTTTACATGCTTAAAAGGAAAGTTTGATATTTTCGATCAGGCAATTTAAAGTTGTATTATATCGGCTTATTATTGAAGTGAGAATACATCACTTTCAGCCCCAGATCAAATCACTTTTTTTTTCTGTGAAATAATAAGCAATATGTCTTTTCTGTTGTGTTTTGCCATGAAAATCAAATTCTTTGCTCAAACAAATCGACATACTTGATTTCGTAATTTAAATTAGAAAGAAAAAATTCCATCGGAAGGGAAATGTTTTCGCAAAGTCGCAAAACAAATTTAAGCAAACATTTACAGTTCAAGGCCAACTTTGCTTGCATAATGTGTACAAATTTTGTTTGCATGTGGGACCTTAGCTTAAGAGGTGTTAAATAGTTAATTAATTCGCAACTGGAAAGAAACAATCACAGTATGGGCGTTCATAAATAAAATTTATTACAACAATTTCATAAAGACGGTTCTGAGTTGTACAAATTTGGCGATATTTGCCAACATTATTGAAGGTATTTTGGAAAGCTTTGAACTATATTATATAATACAATAAATATAGTATAACTTAGTTGAGTTTATCAGCCGCCTACCAATTTTTGAGCTGAGTCATTCGCTAAGTTCATAAAATTTGTTAAAAGTGGAACTGGCTCACTATTTGAATTTTGTGGTACATCAATCTTCAATTAGTTAACATAAGACTTGACCCCATTGAAGTCAACTGCTAAATTGAGGCGGCGAGAGTTCAAACATAATTGCTTGTCCTTTTGCTAGTGCTTATTGATCAGCATTCCTTTCTATATTAAGCTTCTAGTCTCTAGTCCGGCACTTTATATCCTTTGTGAGTTGTTCACCCCGAAGCCAACGACTGTGGCTCATCTTTTATCTTTGTTAACCCCCTAAGCTTATCATTAACTTTCATCTCACACGAATTTCGCACCTCCAACCTTCAGTTACCCTTCAACACCTTTACTTAGCACGCTCAATTGTCGCCCCCACTGCCGTTCCCGGTCCCTGGCTATTTGCTACTTGTACTCTAATGTGGTCTGTTGTACCATATGGCTGTCATCTCCCCTCGATATACTGAAGAGGAGAAACTGAGTGCGCTTCATAAAAATGCAAACTTATGCTTTTGCACACAACTTTTGGTGTTGGCCAACCCTCGCTGTGGACACAAACACAAACACACACACACACACACACACTTGTAATCCAATTAAAGGTAGCACAGTAGTTGGCTTTTAGCGTGCGGTGCCCCAGTCCAACTCCATCCCCTGGTCCACCTTAAAAGCTTTTACCAATCGACAACTCGCCTTGATTTTCAGCATCAGTGTAGAGCTGCGAGGAGATGCTGGGTAGATGTCCTGTTCGCCGTTCGCGTTTTACGTATACTTAATTTGATTTTTCATACACACACACACACACAGACATACACACAGTCAGTGGTCATGCTCTGATTTTCCCTGGCAAGCGAGCGAGAGGTGGAAGATGAAAAAATCTAATTTCTGTGCAATTTAACGAGACATTTACGTTTTTTCATTTGATTATCTCACAGTCAGTTTGGTAACAGGCCACGCCCACATAAAAAAAAGTAAAAATTCGGAGAAAGAGCTCAAACGCGTTGATTGTAACGATTTAGCAGCGCTTTTCTCTCTTGTAATGCAAAGATCTCAAAGTGCTGGGCAAGGACTTAGCTTGTCACTTTGAGAAGAAGAAGTGGGTATGAGTGCATTACTGACAAATTTGGCGATCCTAAAGGAGGTCTCGTAGATTTTATGTAGAGAAAAAATAAAGGTCCTTAGCATGATTGGTGAATTCCCATGCAAATCACGGGTGCATTTGACTGTTCACGCTTGTCTTTTCATGTGTGAGTTACTGATGAATTTACGTGAATTAACCTACAAATTCATATTTGATTCACAAAAGGACCTTTTCGATTTTACTGTAAATTTGGAGAAGCTTTTACCTGGCTAGTGACTTCCAATCTGGCACCATTAGCATGTGAAGATGACCGGATGTGTTTGATTTTAAAGAAAAACTCTGAAAAGCTCAGAGATATATTTCAACATACGGATCGAAGCTTGGGCTTAAAGTCTGTGGACGTTTTGTAATGTCACCCTTTACCCCGATTTATAGCATCGCAAAATCGACACGCTTTCTTAATCCTTTCCATTTTTAGGAGCTAAGACTTGGATCTTACTCAAATGCAGCCTTTTTAAAAAGACCAAGCATTTCGAACAACAGCCTACTTTCGAGCTTCAGCATCTTTCTAAGATGCGATTTGTATAGAAAATTGTTGGCGTCGATTGATCGAATGTTCCGGAGTTCCTGCAGATCTAAGCCCAGCGATTATTGCTTCAGTTTACCGATCCGCTTGAAAAGCGGCTTTATTTTTAGGAACACCAAAGCCTTTGCATTACTTGTTGTGCTCGCTAACTAAATTTCAATAAATTCAATCTATTAACAAGAATTATTAGTTAAGAAATTGCGTTCTGCCTGCATGTGGTGACCCCGACGACTTACTTCAGGTTATATCGAAGAAGCGTGTCTTTAACTTAGATATAAAAACTTGAACTACTGTCTTTAATAGCAAAATCGAGAAATGGCCTTTTCTGAAAACACACTTTTCCCTCACTAAGCCAAGTACCTTCATTTGAAATTGGTGACCCCGACGACTTACTTCTCAGAACTGTATCCCAATGTAACCTTCTACATTTTTACCAATAAAATTCCACTTACTACTTTAAACCTTTTCCATAAACTCACATTTTGCCCCCCACGACACCCACCCATCCACGTTTAGTTTTTCCTGTAATGCAGCTCGGCACTTGCATTTTGTAGCATACTTTTGTGGGCTTTGGTTGGAACTTTACGTGTAATTTGTTTTATGTGATTGTCCATTGGCTACATTTTCGGATTCACATTAGCCCATGGCTGGTTCGGCTTACGGCCTGCAAGCCACAAAAGCGCACACCCTCCCCTTTCCCCACTCCAACGAGCACCTGGCCAAAAGTATGCAACAAATAGCATATGTATAGAGTATAGAATGGGAGGGACAACCGAAAAGCACACACACCTTTTGTGTACGTGATGTCATTATGGCCAAAAGGTAAATTTCAACTGTCAGGGGGTCTAAACGACTCTTTCGAACGCTACACCCGCGCTGCTCCCACACTTTTGTCCGGCACCAAATCGCAACTAAACCCCAAAACGCAAATGCACGTTTAATGTATTTGACATTTTGAAAGTCAAACCCCTAAAAAGCAGGGCGCTACATTTAAACATATGGCCACTTACACCCCTCTGCTACCCACCCCACTCACATCGCCTCTCACATTTGTCATTCGAGTTGACCCGATTTTTGTGGTCCGCCGTCTGTTTTTGCGCCTGTTTAGAGTTTAAATTTGAGAGCAATGAGTGTGTGTCCTGCATCCTAGTTGTTGTTCTTGTTCCAAATTTTGTAATTTGAATAATGCGTAATTACAAACTGCCCAGTGAGAGTCATTAGAATGCGAATGCGATCTGTGCAACGAAGCAGGTTTTTTTTTTGAGGGCTTACTCGGTTAAGAATTAAGGGTTGTTACTTTTATATAAATGTTGTGATTTTATCGTTTCGGTTTAAGAATTTTACAGTAGGTTTCAGCAGAGAATCAGGGCTTATGATTTTTTCCAGCTAGCTCAGTTACTGCAATGAAAATGTATGAGTGCTGGCAGTGCGTTGTGCAGCGGGTAGTGTGTGTGCCTTATGTGCAAGTGATCGTGCTACTTAACTATTTGCTTGAAGACCTCAGGACAGTACTTAAATACATAGGCAGAGATCCTTATATCCTTTTTGTGTTGAGCAATAAGTCTTGTTGATACTCAAATATGAGTCTATAGCTGAACGCAGGATGCTCTCCTGCAGATGGGTATAATTCTGATTAATATTAAGATAATTTGCTTTCTGTTCTTCTCTTTCCTCTCTCCTTTCCCCCTTTTTATACTCTGTACCAAAGCTTCATAGAGTATTTTAATTTTGTAAAGGTACTTTAGTATTATTAAGACATTGTTAAGCACTGATACTTGCGCCTTTTCCCATACTATCTTTTGAGTAAAGAAGCAAATACGAGCAGCGACTCGACCATTCGAAGCTAGTAATCAGTGTAGGTCAGACGCATTAGTGTGAAATCTAACAACTGTATATAAAACTGTAAATAAACTGTACATACATGAGTGAACGAGTAGTTCGTGTTAGTACGTGGATGTTTATTAATAAGATCACCCGGACCCCTTAACAAATTTTTGCAAGAGTATATAAAGGTATGTATATAAAAGATAAACGTCATATCTCCCACGGTTTTATAGATAGAAGGTTTTAAACAACCCTTTGGACATATATAGTAATCAAAATTGTTAATAACAACAGAATGTTCTCTGTAGCAGCGTCGTTTTCAGCTGCAACTGCAGCATCTAAATGCATACTGTGCATACACTTTTTTTGCTACAGAGTAGATTAGGATTGGATCAGGATTGTCCAACTTTCCTTCTTCTTAAACTCCGGCTTCTAATTAAGCACCGACCATACTTCAATTGGATTTCAGTTCGCCGGTTGGATCTCTTGCATTAACCAAACACCAAACTTTCCCTTGAATACTTCACTTTACTGTGGTCAAATTTATTGCGTTGACAGTTTCCGTACCCGAGATACTTTTATTTTTTCTTGCCTGGGGCCATCCTTTTTTTTGCGCTCTCTCTAATTTAACATATTAACGCGTTTGGCATTTCTAAAAAAAAAGAAAAAAAGAATTTTCACAGTACGCCCACCTTGGTGTTGACGCCCTCTTTTTCCAAGCCGTTTGCCTCATCAAAGGCAAACAACAGAGAGGCAAGAGAAAAAAAACGAAAATCAGTTGAAAGCTTTGCGTTTTTACGCCATCAGCGGCATTAATTGGATTTCAATCTGCATTTGGCCGAGGTATGGTGGCGAGGGCGTCGGTTTTTAGGGTTATCGCGTATAATGAGAGAAGAAAATTTTTCAGAGACGCTGCAAATGTTTCACTTGGATACAAAAACCCCTCTCTAGCAGTTGACACATAAGACGCCATTTTGTTTTAATACGTGATACCCTTTAAATAAGGGAAAGGGGTATGAGTAGCTACTCTAAGAGGTTATTAAAAGCTTATGAAAATATAAAGAAATAAAAGTTGGTTGTTAAATGAGATTAGATATTTGAGATTAGAAAATGTGAAAGAGACAAAAAAGGACTTCGTTATAAAGAAAATTCGTAATATGAAATTGATGTAATATTGAACTTCGTTGTACAGAAGTTCTACTGTACTTGCACCACTCTGTATCAAATCATCGTATTGAAATATGGAAAAGGTATCCCAAAGTCCATCTTCTTTCTAATACTTGGTCTTATGCGTTTGACAGTTTCGCTTCGTTTGCGCATTAATTTCGCTAATTTTGACAGGTTTTTGTATAAGGGTTGGTGGGTATGAAGTTTTTTTTTTCTGCCTTCTTCGATTTTGGCCTGGGCACGGATTTCCTTGTAATTTATTTTTAATTTCATCTTAAGACCCTTCTCTCTAGCACGGAATTGTTGTTTCTGAGCAGCGTAATTATGCGTCTAATGAGACAACAAAGCAGGTTCAGGCTTAGTCAAAAGGGTTTACGAAAAAAAAATATCGTTAAGAAAAATTGTTTCCAATTTGCATAATTGCACTGATTTTTCTTTCAACGCCTTTGGCCTTTTAATTGACAAAAATTGCTGATTAATTGCTTTCGACCACAAAGTGTCCAAGCTCAATTAGTTTAAGAAAAAACCCCCCCTCCACGAAGGGTTCATTAGGCAGCAACTATCACAAATGTATGTATAGCCTGTGCATACGCGAACGTTTTTTAATTGTCGCTGACATTTATGGTCGTCTACTACTCGGTGTGGGCTTTTTCGACCAATTTACTTAATGGCCATAATATTGGTTTAGTCAAAGCAAACAGCAACAACAACTAGCGGCCAGAACTCTGGATAATGACTTGGCCCATAAAAAAGCGGCGCCCATAAAAATAATGCATAAATAAAAGCAAATAAATGACAGCGTGTAAAAAAATAGAAAAACTGGTAGCCGAAAGTACAAAAACTGGTGGAGGAGTAGTTACAATAAATGTTAAATTTGTGTGCCTTATTAATAGTCCTTTTGCATTTCGGAATTTTTATGTGGGTCTAATTAAGACTAAATGTTTGGGTAGAGCTAACGAGCCAACTAATCATTGAGATTAATTAACGCATTGACAAACAATGAAATGAATAGGAAATGAGAGTGATTTTGAAGCAAAGGAATTGGTAAAGTGGAGACAACGTGATTTTGAAGTTACTATGGCAGAATTTCAAATGTAAAAAAAATGAGAACCCAGAAGTTAAAGTAATTTTCTAAGAAAAATCCTAGTGAATCCGAAAAGTTGACTAAACCGATTAAGCTAAAGAAAATGAACCAACTTTGTGCTAACCGATATCTAGAAAGCATTACTATAGATAAACAATTCCTGCAAATTGGTGACCCCGACGCATTACGACTTCTGGGAGTTCTTAATATGGTTTTGGAAAGAACCGAACTCGAAATCGCGTTTCTTGAGCACCTCAAATGACAAACATTACAAACGACTGCAGTTATGAAAACACTACACTCACTTGGTGCACTCTAGAGTGCTCTATTTTGGACTTTAACTGAAGCGGAAATGGCTTCGCTTGGAAAACTTAAAGACCTCTGAAAGTTGGCATTGAATTTCGTTCCCGAATGAACCAGGAACTGTATGAGCTTTGTGGGAACAATGGTCTAGTCAAGCTTATAAAACAACAGCGGCTGCACTCGATACGACATGTTACTCTAAAATCAAATTTGGGGAGAAGAGCCCGAAGAAAAGTTTCCTGGCGCCAGCCCGCACAAGACAGAGGCGAGTGGTGGGCATTTATTGCAGCGGCTGAGAGAGTCAGCCGGTTGTAATTGAATTATCTGGCCAATAAGGAGAAAAGCTTAAGGTTAGTTTAGTATGGATTCATTGATATCACAATTATCAATGGTCACACAAGTATACAATAGAAAATTCACGCATTGATTATATTGTACGTTTCATAATTTTATGTGTAATTTTATAATGTATATTAATAATAATTTTATGAATGCCATCTAAAAGTTGAGTAGACTTTCAAAGTTGTTATCATATCAGTTCTTAGTTCTACAAAAACTCGCAGGTACAATTATTCAAGTAATTGTAAAAGTAATTATATTTTGTAATAATCACTGAATTATCACTAATATTCGTAATTCCAAGATACAATTAAATTACAAATTATTAGCACATCGTAATCAAGAAAAGTATTTCATCATCTGATAAATCGAGATAATTGTAATGAAAAGTAATTAAATACGGGATGTAATGATTACATTACAGCTCTGGGTTCTGTGTATGCTTGATACCTTTGACTTTATTACACTCCAGTTAACTCTCTCCCCAAATAGCTGGGCAACATTTTAACACTTAGTGAAGTTGTCTGTTACCCCATTTTTGCATTAAGAAAAGGAATAGCCCTGGTCACCCCCTCATGCATATAAGTATTTTGTCCTCCTTTACATGGCAGACTTCTAACAGTTTTCAAATTATTTTCTACAATTTTTTAAACGTTTCCCTCTTACTGAAATTTAGCTAAAGGCTCAGTTTGAGGATCCAAGAACCGCTTAATAAAGCGGTTTGGTTCATGAGCGGAATATATGATACTGTGTAAGTAGCTCAGATCATTAGACCGACAATCTCTGCTCATTACAATATCTAGCCTTTGGGCAATTAGAAGAACCAACTGGATTAGGGCAGTTTTACGGAAGGATAAACCCAACGACTGGTAGAAGAAACTCAATTAAGATTAAGATTAAAAATAAATCTAAAAATCTATTCAGCTACATAAATGAAAACCATTTCCAAATTCAATTACCACATTTCCCCCCGCTACTCCTCATCTATCCTTCCTCTTAGCAATTTCAAAATCCCCACCTGATAATATTTGTTCAGGACCGCACACAAAAAAAAAACTTCTCAATTAACTTTGACCACGCCATCCGAATTACCAAGTCCGTTATGCATAGACCTACAAGCCAATCCAAACCAACGCCCACCCACCCACATCCTGTGAGTCACCCCACCTCTCCCATTCACGCTCTTTACATGCACCGAAAATGTTTTGTTGATTTAGTCAGCGCTCATAATACAAATTTATGTGTGTGCTTAATAAATAAACATTTTGTACGCTATATAAACTCAAATATGCCAGGAACAACAACAGCAACAAAAAACCCAGAAAAAATTATCCTCTCTCTAACAATTTGGTATAAAATTTTCCACTTGGCAACAAAAATATTGGGTAACAATAATAAAAACAACTACCGGGGAAATAGAAACAACAATTAGCATAGAATGTTTACATTGTTTGGCAGAACTTAACTTAATTATGTACAAAATGCATTAGCGTATGCGTTGGAAAATTAAGTTGAAAGAGTTCCGATTTAGTTTTTGTTAACACAATTTGGTTTTATTAAATATTTAGAAGACAAATAACAAAGATTGATTTAAATAGGATGCAAACAATTTGTCCAGAATCCAGAAACGAACCGAACCGGTTTTAAGCCGAACCGATCTGCTTATTCCAGCTGGCGAACGGAACTGCAAATCGAACCCGTTTTCTTTCCGATATTCTGAACCGAACCGAAACCACAAATAAAAACGCTTCGGTTCGGTTGAGTTCTATGACGAATTTTAGCTGGAATCTCTGTTCTCTATCCAACGATTTTTTGGGAATTTGAATCGTTTCCTTAAGATAATTTTTGTACATTTCGTTCGATCCTCTAAATATTTAGCGATGTCGAATCGATATAACCTTTCAGGATGACCTGATGAAAATGTTACAACATGTAAGACTGTAAGTCTTCTGCAATTGTCCGACGTAATCTGTATTTTTTCTGTATCTGTAATCTGTATTTTTTGTGGTACTTCCTTACCTTAATTCATTCTTAGACAGAAGAGTTTTTTCTCATATTATGAGATAAATAGGATATGTAAGACGCATGTTACATATTATTTTCTAACCGGCATTCTCTCTTTTCAAATGGCTTTCCTCTAGGAACTTATAGACGAATCCTGCAAATCCAACATATTTAACTTTGGACATTCTTCTAACTATTTTATAGAAATTAATATGGATTATAGGATTTAAATTTCAAAAGTGTTCAAAAAGTCACTTTCTACAGAAATTATAATATGGCATAGTGTGCCTTTGTAAACAACTGAACCGAACCGAAACTGCGGTTCAGCTAGCTGCTAATACCATGTAATATTACGAAGCGGAGGTTCTCAAACTTTGTGAGCCAGTGAACCGAACCAGTACTAATTTTCGAATGGTTTTCATCCTTGATATTATATATACGAAGTACCGACTGTGTTATTTTGGCATAGAAAGCAGGTACTAAATTGTGCTGGAAGGTAATTGTCTTGGTTTTAACTTTGCATTAACAGCTAATCCTGCCATGAAAGCAGCGCTTGCTGATGCCACGATGTCGTATGGCCATCCATAATAAAAACTTTACAGGATATTTGGTGTTTTGTAATTAAAGTCACAATCGTTTTAGTATTAGAAAGCTTTAAGTAGTGCTTGGGAGTCCACTCGTGTTCTTTTACTGTGAAAACAGTCGCATCATCCACAATTCAAACTCTTGATGTTTGAAAAGAACAGATTTCTAGCCCTGTCCGTCTGGAAGTTCGTACGTCCATCAGTTTTTTTGTATGAACAGATATAGATATCGAGCTCTTAGTGTGTGGGCCCAATATCTATAAACTTTCAATTTTAATAAAGATGGGATCATAAATGGCAGAGCTATAACGGCCTTAACAAATGTTGCATACTTTTCAGAGAAGTATGCGCTGTTTGCTTACACAATGGTGATATGCTAACATTTATGTTAATGCTCCGTTAATATACATAAGATAAGGCTATTGAACATGAATTTCTCTGAGTAACTCAACCAACCAACCAACCAACCAACTTAAGCCTACGCTCTCCGCTCAGTGGACGTAGCCATGTCCGTCCGTCTGTTTGTATGCTTTCTCCTCCGCCAGTTTGAAAGCTATCTCTATCAAACTCTGCACGAAGTCTTCTGGTACAAATATGTTGCACATTTGTCGGAAACGACCGAATCCGAAGACTATAGCATATAGCTGTCATAGCATCGACCAGTCGAAAATCTGGTTCTTATGAGAAAAACTTGTTTGTTTTCTATGAAAACGTCTCCAATCTCCGAATTAATTTTTTGATATCTTTTCCCATGATTCCATTAAATTCATACGCGCTGCTAGGGTACAGAAACTACAGCTGAACCGAGGTTAGCCTTCCTCTCTTCTTTTCATTGTGAGCTGTAGGATACTATTTGACCGGAATTCGTCCTATCTAAATTCATTTACATCAAGCTCGTTGTTTTGATCACTGATTTCGACACTGTCACTTGAGTCACTGTTTTGGTCACTGTTTCGATCCCTGATTTGGTCTCCAATTCTCCATCAGTGTTAGCCACCATGATAAAGTGGTGCAAGGAATATCCCATATGCTACTTTTCTGTACTCTTTTAATTAAGCTCTGCTAAAATTTCCGAATGTGATTAATTTAAAACAAATATTTCGGCTTCAACTCTGTCAAACAAACGTTACAATATGGCCGCATAGTTAACAAAATTGTGTAATAAATTAAGAAACTATTTAGGCTCTGCTTTGTAGCCTTTTTTGGTCACACAAGAAGTGTCGATTCATTTGACTTCCAGCTCTCCTGGAGATAAGTCAATTTCGTTTAGCTTCTATTTTATTTATTATTATTTTTTGGTTCCCGCATTATAATTATTTCTGAACTAATAAGCAACGATATTTTGGTCCTGTCTTCGAACAGTTTCGTCGTTGCATCATAGAGTCTTGGCTTTTTTAGTAGGCTTTGCTTTTTAGCATTTTTGGATAAATAAGAAGTGTCGATTCATTTTACTTCCAGCTCTCCTGGAGATAAGTCAATTTTGTTTAGCTCCTATTTCATTTCTTACTATTTTTTTATTTCCAATTTATTATTATTACAGAACTAGCAATAGCAATAGTTTGGTTCTGTCTTCGAACAGTTTTTCCGTTGCATCATAGATTCTTGCCTTTTTTAATACGCTCTGCTTTTTAGCATTTTTGGTTAAATAAGAAATGTCGTTTCATTTTACTCCCAGATGTCTTGGAGATAAGATATTTCTTACTATTTTTTTAATTTCCAATTTATTATTATTACAGAACGAGCAACTATAGCTTTGCCATATCCTCAACGAATTTTTCATGTCTAGATTCAGAGATTCTTGCCTTCGGCTATCCGTAGGCACAGAGAGCAACTACAATCGCTCAAAGAATGCGTACACCTATCAATCTGATTCTTAGCTGCTACCTTCAGTTTTAAAATCAGTATTAATCTTTCAAATATATTTTATACCTATCTGGACATTTCGCCAGCCATTAACTTCTTATTCAATTTATTTTTCAACACATTCCTGGTGGGCATAACGGTTAAGGAAATCGGGGTCCTGAAAATTAAGATTTTTTACTTTTCATCGAAATGGAACTAGCATCGCTGACATCGGCCATCTTGTTGCTGACCATTTTCAAAGGGTTAAGCTTTGTGGTGTAGTTAGATTGTTTTAAGCCAAAATTTGCAAACTATACATTCGATTAAAAAGAACAACAAAACAGTGGACAAAAGGCGTCTAATGGCGATTCATCACATATTTTTGAAAAATATTTTGTAAAACTTTTCCTATATGCCACAAAATTTCTTATTAATTTAAAAAGGAAGGAATAAAGTGAGAAAGAAGAGGAAGACAAGCCCAAGTCGCGCAGTAATCTCTTAAATGAAATGGTCCTTATTTAATTTTTTACTTTCGTTTTGTTGGTTCATTAAAGTCGTCTTCTCCCTGAAAAAACACACAAATTAGTAATATAAATATTTTTTTTTTGCTGTATTTTTCGAATAAAACTCAAACTCGGGACTTGGAAATACTTGATCACAGCAAAAATTTTGTGACGATTCACAAGTCGACCGAAGCTTTTTACTGCTGTGAACTATCAGAAGAGCCGGAAGCGCCAGGTTATGTGCCATGAATCGATTTCATGGATATTTTTTATAATACCGACAGATAAACAGATAAAATAAAAATAAAGATACATATAATTAAAGATCCTTCCCTTTCGACATACCCATCAATTTTCGTCGTCTTTTTTATCCAGAAACCATGATTTCCCATCTCTTAAATTTCCTATATACTTATTTTTCAAGATATTTATTTTGTATTTTTAAGCTGTGCTTCAACACCAATTTTGAAATTTCCAAATGGACCTCATGTCGAAACTTATCTGGGCATTTAGTCCGAATTCTAGGCGGAGAAATTTGAGTGATATTTATATACTAGGATTAATTTTCTTATTGGGTTTGACTCCATTTCTGTTACCAGTTTTATCCAGGGATCGTAACGATTCGAATTTTTAAAATAAAATTTTAAGAATTGAGTATTTATTGATGTTTGTTAACAAACTCAGACTAACACTTATTTTATTTCGATTTGTTAATAAAAATTTGTGAATTAAGTGTTAATTTCTATTTTTAAAATGTTTATTTCCGACGCGACTATTCCCATTCATAGAAAAAACGGCAGTGTTTAGTGTATTCAGTCTGAAATCCTATCATTAATGCTACTACTTTAAGTCCCGCGCATGTATACCATTTATAGAAATCGTTTTGAAGAGTTAAAGAATGTTTTTTAAAACATTATGGGTTTCTTTGAAAAGAAATTGAAGGTAGCATATTTCCATTCTGGAGTAGAACACCTTTTACACTTTTCTTTGATGCATCAATAAATAATCGCCAAAATCAATCAAAGGACGTATAATTCTCACAAATTTTCTTATAATTACTTCATCATTTTCCATATAGCTTCAGTTGTTTATTGTCTTGGCGAAAGAAATGTTCAAAACTTGCATGCTTATTATTTTGAATTGTTATTTTAACATGTGAGTGAACTCAATTCCATTGCTTGAGCCTTGACGTCAGTAACTCAACCTGATCTTTCGTTAGGTTCAAGTCCTTTATATTATCATTGACTACGTTCTTGGCTTAAATGTTTAGTAACTATTTATGTATTTTTAAACCCTTGCAAAGGGTATTATAATTTGGCCCAGAAGTTTGGAATGCATAGAAAGATTCATTTCCGACCCACAAACTATATATATTCTTGATCAGGGTGACGAGCTTAGTCCAACCATTGAGCTTTGTCCGTCCGTCTGTCTGTCTGTTTCTACGCGAACTAGTCTCTCAGTTTTAAAGCTATCGAGCTGAAATTTTGCACAGAGTCTTCTTTTTGCTGCACACTACTAATATGTCGGAACCGACCGGATCGGATGACTATATCTCATAGCTCCCATAGGAACAATCGGTCGGAAAACTAGTTTTAGTATCAAAAACTTTTTTCTTTTTAATGATAACGTCTCCAAACTTTGTAATCGTAGGTTTTCTATGCTCTTTTATAATTCTGCCAAGTTTTTTTAAAATCGGACAACTTTATGGTATACCTGCCATACAAAAGATCGGTCTGAAAAACAGTCTTAGTTAGTCTTTTTGTGTTTTTAATGGTAGCACCCTGCATATGTATTTGTATTTGTTTGTTTCACATGCTTTCACATAATATAACAAATTTTTGGCCAAATCGGATGACTATATCATATAGCTCCCATACGAACAATCGGTCGGAAAAAGAGTATTTTTTGAAAATATTTAAGCGAGCACTTGCAATGGTATAAAAACTTCGGCACAGACGAATTTAGCTTAGCTTTCTCGTTTTAAATAAATATACTCAAAACATTATTTTCCTATGACTAAGGCGAAAGGGCCTAACCGACCAAGCATACAAAATCTGCCCCGCTGTTATCAGTACCAAATTTAAATAAGTGATAGCCATAAATGAGATGAAGTTTATTTTCAATATTGTCCACGCCCCTCCCGCCCCCGATCTAGACATATTAATAAATCAGGATTACTTATCGACCCGCCAAAGGAATGGTGAAGATCGGATGAACGGTTGTCGAGCTATGATCAAAAGACTTAAGACAAAAGTTAAGATCATCTTGCAATTCAATAGAAGGCATCGAGTCGTTAAGACAGAATAAGTTTTACGTCATCGGCATACATAATTAACCGAGAATTGGATAATATTGTAGATAGACTATGAAAAAAGGAGGGAAGAATAAAGAACCTGGGTGGCTACCTCGAAGTTTTTTTTTTTGTTAGAAAAATGTCATTTATTAACTAGCCTTTTGCTACCATTTTTTGCCGCCTATACTAGTGTAAAGTATTCGGTATTACCAGTACTTGGCAGTGTCCATTTGGGCTTACCGATAATGTATAAGTGTTTTAATGTAAGAAAATGTGAGAATTTGGTGTGAATGGTGTTCCGCTAGAGTCGCCGTGAGCTGAGATCCTTGGGTAATACCCTCCTTAACCTTCTCCTTTGACATACACCTTGGATCCTGCGTCTTCTTAACAAGTTATTGGTCAATTTGTTGGGGTGGTGTGACAGCTTGTCCAGGTATACTGCAGCCTGCTTATTTAAAACGTCTCCAACCATAGGAACTCCAAGGTCCTTTTCAATATCCCTGGTTCTCAGGTACCACTCAGCTCCCGTAATGCGCCTAAGGATTTTCGCTTGGACCACTCTAACCTTTGCCAGGTGAGACTTCGCCGCGATTCCATAAATTTGTAGGCCGTATCTCCATACCGGAGCCAGATAGCCTTGTAAATTAGGACTTTGTTCCTGAGTGACAGCTTGTTCTTGCAGTTCAGGAGCCACCCCATGCGCCATGCATTGGCAGCCACTGCCTGAGCTGATGCCTTGGCATGGTGTCCGAAAGTCAGTCGTCTATCCAGTGTCACCCCAAGGTATTTATGGGCTGCCTTATGCTCCATAAGCTGACCGAGCAGGAATACTCCCGGGCAGGTGTCACGACGAGTGGCATAAGTCACCGAAGCACACTTGTCCGATTTTATGGCAATGTTTCATCTAGCGGCCCAGTTGCTAAACCTATTCAGGTACTCCTGAAGGGCATCTGTATCTGAGTATATGCACATGTTGCGGGCAAGTATGGCCGTGTCGTAAGCAAATGTTGCGATAAGAAGGTCTTTGGGGTTTTCGAGCGGAATGCTACTGGATCTGAGCATATCGTGAGTTAATAGGAAGTATACCGTGGGGCCCAACACGCTACCCTGCGGTATACCAGCCGGAATGTCGCTTGTTTAGGATGTCGCTCCGTCCTGTGCTACCTCGAAGGTTCTGTCCGTCAAGAAGCTCTTGATTAGCAGATACAGTCGGGGCGGGAGGAGTTTCTTGATCTTCGAGAGCAGACCTTCGAGCCACACTCTATCGAAGGTCTGCTGGATATCAAGATAAGCTGCCCTTACCCTTCGAGGATTCAGTTGACCACTCGAAGTAGTTGTTCGGGAGTTCCATGGTTCAGTCGGAAGATAAACTGGAAATCTGGTATGGCTTTACGAATGGATCGTACATCAAGCATTCTCCGAAGGATACAGCGCTTGAAGATCTTTCCAAGGGTGGATAGTAGACTGATCGGCCTGTAGGAATCAAGGCAAGATGGTGGTTTTCCACTCTTGTGGAAGAGCACTATTCTGGCTTTCTTCCAGGATGATGGGAAATGGCTTAGTCTCAGAGCCGCGTTATAAATAAGTACCAAGAACAGTATGGCTTTGTCTGGCAGTAGCTTCATGGTCCTGTTGTCAACGTTGTCAATACCTGGAGTTTTACGTATCACCAGATCCTTTATTTCCCCTTTCACCTCAGGGAAGGTGATTGGCGGAACTGGGAGGGCCATCTGGAGTGGGCTATCGAGGGCATCTGAGACTAGTTGGTTCCGGCGGGGCGAGGAGGTTTCGTACGGCTGGAACCGCTCTTCTAAGTTCAGGGCAAATGCTTCCACTCGGTCCTGTGGTGTCTTAGCCCAGGAACCATCAGGGCGTACACCGGAGGTTATAGTCACAAGTCTTAAAGTATTAGAACAAACAGAACTTTTTGAGTTCTATCTTTTAGACAGGACTTGGCCTACAGCAAAAAATTGGCGGAAAATCCTAATCGATCGAGCTTTAAGAGTAGAAGATCATGGTTGACAGAGTCAGAGCTTTACTGATGTCGGTGTAAATAACATCAGTTTGCTTTTTCATAAGGAATACATCATTAACCAATGAAGTAAATTCAAGCAAATTGGTCGTAGTTGCCAGACGCTATACGAGTCCATGCTGGAAAGTTGGAAAAACAGATTTTATGTAGTTTACAATATCTTCAAACAATTTCGAACGAATATAGGCCACATAATTCAAAAGGTTGCCCTGTGTATTTAACAAATTTTTCACGAAAAAAAAACTAAACTAAAACCTTTCATCAAATTTTAAAATTTGTTCGTTTGTTTTGGTTGTTTTTGACTTGCAGTAAAATAGTTATCGTGGCTCTTGGCCACTACACTACATGTTAGCCACGTTTTCATGTTGTGCGTGTGTGTGTGTGTGTGTTCCCAATTAGATTTTATTGTTTTGGTGCGATTGCAGTTTGTATTGTTTGGGATGGGTGTTGTTGATGTTGTTGTTTTTGTAATTTGTGAAGCATACACAAATGTCGCTTTATGATTCGTGTTGACTAAAGACCGATATGGGAGTGCAAAAAAGCCGCCTGTCATTGACAGCGCTCCATTCACACTTTAATGCCCTTTTTTAAATACTGCGCTAACCTTGACAAAATCTGATTAAGATTTTAACCGCTGGGCAGGACTACACAAACACACACAATACCCGGTTCGATAATAATTAGTTTCAGATTTAATTTTAATTACTTTGAGTTGTGCCAAGGCATCTTGTGTGTGTGTTGGTGTCTTATCGCCTGCGGCGGAAACCGCCTGGCCAAGGACTCAGTAATTAATATTAGGGAAAACCAAGGAAATAGATACGTGCCGTATTGCTAAAGATAGATAGATTCTTGTGGAAGTGTGTGTGTGTGTGTGCCTGAGCTGTTTATTTACTTATGACCAAGGCTAAGCGATGAAAGCAGGGGTTTTTTGGTTTCATTAAATTTCATACAAACAAAAAGATGCCCACAGCCCCTGAGGCTATTTTCGGATCTGGACTTGAGTTGTGTGGAAAAGTGATTGACAGAATTAGTTAAAGTAAAAGGACACGACGCTTGTGCTAGAACCTGGCGTGAGGAAATGAAATGAAATGAGGATATAGCAAATTTTTTTTGGTTTGTTGTGGCTTAGGTGAGTAAAAGACTTTAACATTAATTGAAAACTGAAACGATTTCCGAAATTTCCTTTTATTTAAGTATTATCAAAGGGTTGGCTCAACTGACTCTTCAATTATCAAGGGTTGGTTCATTTTGATGTCTTCTCTAATATAATTATCAGCTCCTAATGTAGCTGTGTGATATTAATCATATTTCATCTTAACACACATAACTATCAATAAGACAAGTAACCCCTCATATAGTTTTTTCTTTCATTTACCATCCATCTTTCCATTTGCCAGCGTCTTCAATTGCTTTGACCATTTCATTATCCCAAATGGAAAACTTTTCCAACCCATCTTCCCTTACCAATCTTCGACATCTTTAGCCAGTTTCATCATTTACAACAGCTGCCCATTTTTTCATTATGTTGAATGTAGTTTCTCTTATTCACATAATGAGTCCAAGCGGCAAAACTCAGCTACATCATCAACAACAATATTTCACTTGGTTTAATTTTCGGCCTTCAGCGAAAACAACGACAACAACAACAACAACAATTTGTTGCAATTTGCACAACATACACAACAATTTTTGATGAATTATTATGCGTTACATAATTCTCGCCAGCTCATGACACTCGGGCACAGACGACTACGACTACTTCCTCTCCATTTTGGGTCATCAAAAAAGTTTCGCTTCCTTCGCCTTATTTATGCATGCCTAATTTATGAAAATTTGATGTACTTGTAAGCTATTTCGGCGGGATACTTTTATATTTGTTTGCCCAAATAACCGCAACACATGCTCGGCAGAGATCTCACACAGCTTTTTCCTCCTTTCTCGTTCTTTTTTTCACGCTCTGACCGCGCTTCAAAAACTTGCGCCTAAATAAATTACTTGTAAAACTTTTCAAATACTCGTAATTCTACATGATGTTGTTGAGGTCGTCAACGCAGCGGCTGAGGCAACGCGGCGGCAGCAATGAACGTTCGGTGCAGGCCAACCAACCAACCAACCAACCAACCCCCCCACCCTCCTTTATCGTCAAAGTTTACTAAACCAACATAAATACCATTTACTGCAGAAAGTTGCCAACAACCGAACCAACAACAGCAACCAGACATACGCACAGGAGGCAAACTTTCAAAAATAAAAATGAGTGGAGATTCCGGTGAATTGGGGAACAACCCAAATTATTGATGCTCTTTTTGATCAACATTTTTGGGAATTTCAAAAAAGGAGATGATACATAAAACACCAAAATTACCATACAAAGAAGCAATCAATCACACAACTGAAATAAATATGGAATAGATAGAACTGGAAGGTTTTTGGCACAGCTTTATAGACGACAAGTCTCTTTTGTGGAGTTTTGTGAAAACCTGTGAATCAAATTGAAACGAATTTCGCACCGATACATATACTACGTTTACACACACACACACACACACATGCTTAATGCCCTTTAAATTATGCTACATAATATGAAAATAGTAATTTTAGTTATATATTTATTTTTTATTTGTCTTAACATTTTGTTTAATAACAATCTGGGTGCAGTGGGATTATCTATAACGCAGCCAAAACTTACTAGAAAGAGCTTCGATCTAAAAGATAATTACTTAGGGAAATGAAGTTTGCATACTTTGAAGGGGATTAATCACGAATAATTTTGTATGTATAAACATAGTAAGAGATTTCTGTTTCTATATTCAGATGGAACTTATTTTCTATTCATTCTATTAGCAAGGGAATAAGGGAAGTAGAGACAGAAGAGGAAGACAACGCCTAAGATGAGTGTAAACACCTCATTTATATTACTTGTTATGATATTTTCTTTTTGTTGGTTTACTAAAGTCTTCTTTCCTAGGCTGCAAACCGGTCCGGAACCGAACCCCTGAGAACCGGTTCGGTATGCTTAATGAGAATTTTCAAAATTTTACAATAAATGACTCAACTTCTGATTGCGAAGACAAAGAAGTAAATATCAAATATAAAATCTGTGAATGATGTTATAGATTCCGTTGAAAATTGTCCGAGATCACATCCATCTACAAATGTTTTAAAATTTTGGAAAGGTTATAATAACGAAGACTTAAGAAATATTGATTTAACTATACTAGCTGTACCAGCAACTCAGGTATCAGTTGAAAAAACATTTTCAACACTTAAGTTTGTTCTTTCTGATTTAAGAGCTAGTACAGATGAACAGCTCCTAACCAGAACCTTGGGTTCAGGGGACCGCGAACCGAACCTTTTATTTAACAATGGGTTCGAGACCCCGGACCGAACCTCCTAGAGAACTTTTGAGATTTGCAGCCTTGCTTCTTTCTGACCATAATGTTAGAAATCATTATATTATATTCTAACAATTTACTTTGTCTGGGACTTGAACTCGGGAGACCTCGGGGAAATTCAAACACGAATAGAACGCAGTCAAATGCAAAGCACTCAGCTGCCCCTTTTTATTCCGAATGCAGGAAATTAGTGCTTGAAAATTTCAATGATGTCTTTATTTATATTTCAAAATTTTAGTGGACTTTCTATACAAATTTTTGTATATTTTAGATCGAACTCTTAAAGAATTTTTCTTAATTTAAGATATGCTCGTTCTTTTCTATAACAAGAGTGTTAAACTAACATTAAATGTGGTTGCCCTATTTTAAGAATCCGATCCATGTATTTATACCCGTTACTCGTAGAGTAAAAAGGGTATACTAAAGTCGTGCAAATGTATGTAACAGGCAGAAGGAAGCATCTCCGAAGTCGGGCAGGGCCGACTTTAACTTACGCTCTCGTTTTTTTCTTAATTCAAGAGCAAATTCGTCCTTAATTTAGGAAGTTTTTTAAGAAAACATCCTGATATATTGCCTTAAACCAGAGATGGGCGCGTCGCGACGTCCCTATGCACACGCTGCCTCGTGTGCATAGGGCTCTGCCGAGGCCGACTGCACAAAATCACACGTACGCTATGAGCATTGCTTGTATGCATGCTTGTATGCGTGTGAAAAGTGTGACGATATGTGTGCATGCCCATCTCTGCCTTAAACTAAAGAAAAATTTAACTGAATTTCTAAACTTAAGAAATAATAACCTAAAAAATTTAAATTTCGGGTTATGCTTTCTAAGATTGAGAAAAAACTGAACTTGAAATTAGAAAAAATAATAACTTTAGTGTGAATTTCTAAAAGCTAGAGATTACAGAGGCGCTGTCTGGTGAGGTCCTAAGGTAGGGCTCAGTACTCTCTTTAGCCTTCTGCTTTGAGGAATTTCTCTGATATTTTAATCTTCTTATTCCAGATTGCAAGCTCTTTGAAAAAGAGATTTTCAAGCTGCACTTAAGATTAATTTTTTGGTGCAGAGTATGATTGAACCGTAGCTTCATGGATTATCTTTGAGAATTTGTAATTCTTCTCAAATTTTCTTATCAATTTGCTAAAAATAATAACGCCTGGTTGAAGTGTTTTTCATTTACTAATTGGCTTATTTCTTAGTCCAAAATAAATTAGCGATTTTTAGAAAACAAAAAAAAAACAAGGAAGTGATCATTTGAGACTTCGTAAATTGACAACTTTTAGTGTGACCATACAAATAATTAAGTGCACAAAAAATTGTACTTCGCTTGTTTTACTCTTCACAAAAATATACAAATACTCTGAAATACTCTTTCTATCGCTGAAACACATTCCCGCAGAAAAAAAACTTTGATATGTATGCATATTGTGTTGCCTACTTTTCGGCTGCCGTTACAAAACTCTCATCCTTACGACCCCACTCAGTCCCACCAGGACTTTTTCTTTACTTCAATCTCTTCCCCTCAGTCGGCGCTTACATACACTTTCTCTTGCCCGCAAACATACAACGTTTATTTTATTGACTTTGCTTACACCCACACAGCGGCTTGATTGTGTGTGCGTGAGTGTGTGCGTGTGGACTTTCTAATAAGTTGCCCGCCCTGCCAATCGACGACGAACGAACGAACAACAAACAACTGTTCATCAATACTTGTGCTCTCAAAGAAGCAACAAAGTTGTAAATTTGTGTGTCAAAGTGTCCATGCGTGTGTGTCTGTCTGGGCCGTCCTCTAAGATTTTCATATTTGTATTTTCGTCTACCTTTTCTCCATTTTATATTTTAGTATCAATATTTCTCATTGTTGTGTGTGAGCTAGAAACTTTTTCTGGGTACGGTCCTGCAACCCCCTCCCCCCGCACCGCACAGCCCTAAAAACTTTTCTGCACTCACCCAAAAAATCCAAGTGGGCCGCGTTCGGAGAGACCCTTGTAGCATCTTTTAAAGCACACTTAAGCCGCTGTTTGTTGTCTAACAAGTAAAAAGCAAATACTTTGTTGCCTCCAAATGCATTGGCAATGGGATTGAGACGGGTTGTTCCTTCTGTTTTTGTTTGAAGAGTGAAATTATGTGATATTTATAAAGGAATGGAAGGGACTAAGTTCAAATAGATATTTAAACTTGAAACATTTTCGTAAGATTTTTGCTTACTCAAAAAGGTTTGATTTTGGCACAAAGAGATACAGATTTCAAATTGATTCTGGTAGTTTTTAAGTATTTATTGAAAAAATATTTGAT
The DNA here is from genome assembly GCA_035044985.1 of Lordiphosa fenestrarum. Lineage (NCBI taxonomy): Eukaryota > Metazoa > Arthropoda > Insecta > Diptera > Drosophilidae > Lordiphosa > Lordiphosa fenestrarum. The sequence continues at coordinate 181,480 of JAWNNO010003406.1, forward strand.
TTGATGGGAAATGATTAAAGTTACAGATTGACTTAGGCTACAGATCGGTGACACAAAGCCAACACGAAGTAACGATAACTTCTAGCTAGTGGGGGGAGTCCTTAGCATTGTCTTTTTTTTGGACACTCAGAGCATTACCGTTAGCTATTCCTAATTTATTGGTGGCCCTAATAGCGTCTAAAGGGCCTTAACCAAAATAAATATATGATACAAATTAGGGTGGTAAATCATTCTACCAGACAAATGACATCTACCGAAATAGACCTATTTATGCAAACGATAAATTCTTTTTAAATATCGAAAATATGTTTTCAGAAAAAAATCTAAATCGAATGGAAATTTTTGAAATATATGTTTTTTATATCCGGCAACTCTTCAGCAAACCGGTTCAAACCTAAACGGAGCCAGTAATCGAAAACTGAACAGGTATCCTTTGCAAAAGTCCAAGCCGAAACGAAAGATTATTAGATTATTAGATAGCAGGCACACACACTACCCGCTGCACCGCACCCGACATTACGTCCAGTATAAATCGAATTCTTCATCATTAAAGCCTGTGACCATAAAGCGGTGTACATTTTGATTTCTGCTTTTGCATTGCTTCTTCCCGTCTTGTATGGTTTTGACATCGAAGAGCTTTCTTACTTGTCTACCATATTACAAAACATTCGATACTTTTGGAGAACACCTCTCATACTATAGCCCTGACACCCTGTTGCGCGACCTCTTTTCGTGACACACACACCACCCTTTCAACCCTTCCGATTCCCCTTCTTATGAATAAAATTCAATAAAACTGAACTGTCACCGGCAGACGCGGGGCAGAAGCAGAAGGAACCAGTCAAGGACCTCAAGCCCTGATATGCCAATAATAACATTAAAACATTTTCTACATCAATGATGCATGACGTACATCAATACGTCATAGGGGGGAAGTCGTGCTTCACTTATGTTGCATACAGTTAGGCTGGCATTTTGTAAAATTCTTTTTAAAGTCATGGCAAGGGGGGTTGGGGAGAGCGAGACTCAGGCAGGCTGAACTGATTGATTTACATGGTTTGCCACGCGCAAAAACACTTTGACTTGGCAAGACCTCCGACAGGCCAGAGGTGGCTTATTATGAACGACAACAGCTTCCATTAAATATCAATTTCGTTTATCTAAACACGCGAGGGCTTCCCACTTAGTTTTATTGGACCATAGCCAAAAAAAAAGTAACCGAAATGGCCCAACAATTTCCTTTATTATACGTCCTTTTTCTGTTGCTTCAAAGTTACGTGTGGCAGCTGCGTTTTCAACAAAATGTGTTGCCTAGGCCAGAGGCATTACTATAAATTTAAGGTGCAGGTGTAAAAGGCGGTTTAAGGTTTTTTATGGCCAGGCCTAAACAATATAATAATCTGTTTTTTCCTGTCTAAGCCCGTTGGTGGGGGGGATGGGGAAAGCCCTTAAGAAATCACAATTTTATTGACAACTCAAGTTGTTGCTGATTACTCACGTGTGTCTGTGCGAGGGTGCGTGTGTGTGTGTGTGTCCGTCAGGTACATACTATACATACCCTTTTAAGTTTATTAAATTTGGCAATTTCTTAGGTCTACCTAGTTGTTGAGCTTAAGGTACACTGTCCAGGCATCACATGTTCCGCTGCTGTCCAGCCTTTGCCACTCAAATCCCTGGCGAGTACGTGCCTAATGCTCTGAATGTAACATTTTTTATTTCATTTGGAATACTCTTTCATGAGGGTATGCGGAGTTTTCGATTGAATTTAATGATTTTTAAGACCTATGAGGGGTCTTAAAGTCTTTTGAAATTTTAGTACACTGTTCAAATGGTATTCAGGCAAAAGGGAAATAGAAAAGATAGCGCCCTTGGAGGTGGTTTACCTCAAATTTAACCTCAATTACGCATTCCCAAAGATATCGAAGGTGCAGGCTGCCCTCTGCAAGATGATACCCTCTGGATTTGGAAGTTATGCACTCCCATGTAGAGTAGTTTCATTGCACCGACTTAATAGAATAATGCCAATTTTTTCATGGCTGCAGCTGAGTTCCCGCTTTAATCTATGCAAGACCCTACAAGTGTCCAAAAAAGTCTCGTCTTTGGTATCATGTATGCTAGTTAGCTCTAGCAAAAAACACAGAAGTGTTTTCAGAAATGGACCATAACGTGTATATTTATGGTAATATGTCCTTTTCTTTAAACACATTTTATCTGGAACCGATACCATTGTTTTAGATCTTTTTGAAGTCAACGCAAAGTATCACTTTTTAGCTCAAAGACAAACAATCGCAAATAGCTCTGCGATTTGTTGAAGCGATAAATTACCATTTTGATTTCATTATATATTCATCATAGGGAAATCATCAGAAGCTATTAATGGTGGGATTAAATAAGTAGTTCTTAATTCTATTCTTGTTCTTAATTCTTTCCTGCCCATTTTCGCTGAAGCAAACCGAAATTTTAGGTTCGAAACAGGTTCGGGTTCAGCTTTCATTTCTAAAGAGGTTCGATTCACAGTACAATAAAAGTCGGAATACCGGGTTCGAACCTTGCCCCCAAAATTGTGAAAAAACATTTGTGCCACAGTTTTCGTTCTAGACATATTAAGTAATCAGTATTATTTATCGATTCGCCAAAGAACAATTGTGAAAATCGGATGAACGATAGTCAAACTATGGGTAGCACTTGACACACCTTAACAGCTTGTGTGATATATTATATAAAATCTTTGGGAGGTACAAAGAGTGTTACAGTCGAGCTTACTTATACCCCTGTTCCACTGGCACATTCTTGAGGTCATTCGCTGGATGCGCTGAATCTAACCGTAAGAAACATTAAACAGTGTAACAAGTAAAATTCACTTTTTCAGAATGGACTCTAGAATGTGCCAGTGGAACAAGGGTATTACTTGTTTCTGTATGATAGAAGTTAAAAAATCGGTATGTAATTGTTTGTGGATGTCTATGGGCAATATAACATGAAACCGTTCCTTTCTTGGGATGTTGTTTTGGCATGCATTACCCACAAAAATGAAATCATAGAAATAGCCGAGTGAGAAAGTACTAAAACCTATGAATATGGTTTGAGAGAACCATTCTTTAGGACTTGGAACAATTTGTATGGTGCAAAAGAAGAATTTAAGATGCGCATATTTCACGGTGACAGGTTGTAGTGATTTCTTTCTGTACTACTAACTCACAGGTATAAAAACTGATTTAAATTGATTGTGCAAAGTTGGCTGACTAATGACTTCTTCTTCACTCTTTAATTTGGCTTCAGTTCAGTCTTTAATCTTCTCCTTTGACGTACATCTACACCTTGGATCCTGCGTCTTCTTAACAAGTTATTGGAAAATTTGTTGGGGTGGGGTGGTCGCCGATCACTAGAAGTAGAAGTAGAATGTAGAAAAAGAACAACTTTATACATCTTCTTCTCTCAGCAGCCGGCATGCCAAATTTGAAGAGTAATGAAATCGCTTATCTTTATCTCTTCCATTAATTACTATAGGAAACTTCACGTTACATAGCAAGTTTATAAATGCCTTAACTTAAAACCTTTGGCTCGTCAAGAATATGAACCGAACCGTAGACTTTTCGATGTGTTCAAACCGCCGAATGAGCATCAACTTAAACCTATGAATATGTTTTTAAAGAATCATTCTTTGCATGTTGGAAACAACTTGAATGGTGCAAAACAAGTATTCAAAATGCGCATATTTCAGGTTACAGGTTCTAACTAATAGATTTAAAAACGAATGCTTCGAAGAAACTATGAATCAAAGTTCGAATCAAAAACTTTGGCTCGTCAAGTTCCAGTTCAATGGGTTCAAAATGTCTGCAGAATTAGTATATGCACATATGTCCGGTTTCAAACATTCTTGTGCCTAAACAATTATTCGGAGTAAATAAATTAAAAATTAACCTTAGTTGGGGATGTCTTTAATTCTTTACTTTTGACGACATTCCTGAGGAATATTGTACCTTAAATTTGGTAAATACTAGAGAAGCGCACCCCTTATCCAAGAGCATTCCATCTTCGTTGTACATTTATCTACCTGTAAATCTTGTTTTCTATATTTGTACTTGTTAAGTTTTTTTGTGTTAGCTTTTCCTCTGACAAGGCGTTTTGACTGAGTGAGTGAGGGTCGATTTTGGACCCCAGCAACCAACACACACACAGTCTCTGGCAACGTTTAAGGGTGCGGGAGAAATATTATTAAAAAGGTTTCTCCTCCTGTCAAACATTTTCTTCTTCATTTTTTCCAGACTTCACTCAGTTTTGATTGATTAACGCTTGTCAAATAGTTCACTATGCAGTTTTGTCAAAAAATAGAAATAATATGTGAGACAGTTTTCTGGCAAGTGTTGACAAAAGGCAAAGTGCATTTTGCATTTTTGATGCTAATCAAAAAATTGTCGACACTCACTCAGTCAACTCGGGAAACTTACTAATGTGGCTACACTTATCAAAGTCATTGAACTTTTGCTCCCAACATTGTCTTTTTTTTGCTTGGTTTGGTCATTCGTATTTGTCTTCCTGTTTTGAGTTTTTTTTGTTTTTTTTTTTTGGGGTTGGCAATTTGCAAGCTTGCCGAATATTTGTTTTCTTGCTGTAGTTGCTTTGGTGTGAAAATACAGTTTCACTCGTTCCCTTCGCATCTCTCTCCTTTTGTGTTCTTGCTTTAAATCTTAGATGTGGTTGTATATTTTTAGTTGTGATTTATTCGAGGCCAGGCGACTCTATTTAGCAAACAGTTATCGTAGGGCGAGTGGAAAAGGGCATGCGAAACAGACCTGGTGGGTAAGAAAGGTGTTTTAAAGAAAATTTAAAATTAAATTTGGTTTGAATTGAAGTTGAAGTTGGAGAGAGGGCTTAACACTAACACTTTATTTGCTAAGCTGATAGAGTTCAGGATTATTTCTTAACTTGTCTAGTCAATCCAGAGATTTTACCAATAACAAATAGACAACACAAGTAATTTTTTTTTGGCATATTGAAAAGTTGTGGCCGATTCTAGTTGATTATTGTGTGCTTGGCACGAATGAGTTAGTTCTAAATCTTTAGTAATTTGATTTTAAAGCTGCTTTTAAGGCATTTTTTGTACCTTTACTTTTGATTCAAGTCTCTTTAAAATTATAGCGAAGTATTGGTTCTTAGCTTTAGAATAAACTATACCAAACATTTCTGCTATATTCTGAAGCGAAGATTTGTTCATTTGAATACAGGTGTTAACAATCATTAAATTGTCTACTGGCCAAAAATTTGGCATACAGAAGTATAGTTTGTATGGTATATTGAAGGGTTGGTGGTGATTCTAGATGATTTTCGTGTTTGAAACACGAATCTATTTTTGGAAATGATCCTTCACGTCTAGACTTAGAGTAGTTTTAGCTTAAAGTTGGTAAAAATATCAATTTCAACTCTTTTTAGACAAGCTTTATGCGAAATATAAACTGTTGTTTGAGCTCTGTTTTACTATATTTATACACACGAAATAATTCGTGATTAATGCCCTTAAAAGTATGGAAACTTTATTTCCCTAAACAATTATCTTTTAGATCGAAGCTTTTTCTAGTTAGTTGTGGCCGCGTTCACCCAGATTTTTGTTTAAGTTATGAGAATACAACACATTGTTGAGTTAAGACATAAAAAAGAAATACATATCTAAAATTAATATTTTCCCATTATGTAGCATACCTTATGGGGCATTAAGCATGACATATTTTGTGTGTACAAACTTAATGTTTAATAATTTTGTAAAGTATTACTTTTTAGGTTTAAAAGCAAACTATTCCAAATAGTTCTGCCATATTTTTAAGCGAAGATATACCATCCCATTTTAAAAACATGTCCTTAAAATGATTAAGTTGTCTGTGAAAAAATCGTCGAATTGCTTGGAAAAGTTTATTTTAAAGTCAAGAAATAATAATTTTATCTCAAAGTGAACCAAAACAAATGGAAGGGATCAACACAAGTCGAAAATAAAAAGTGTCAAACTAAGCATTTCATGAATTTTTTGGTATTCAGTACTCAAAAATTATCTAGAAACATAATTATGGGGGGTGTTCCAGATATCTCTGGAGATTTCGTATAAACGATCGTTTTTTGAACTCAACTAAGACGATTTTATTTGTAAAGTGTCAAGAATAATGTCGCCTACTAGATTATAGGGAAAGACAATCTTACGCTAAGAATCACCTCTGCGCTGAGCAGTCGGTTTCAAATCTCTCAACTTTTGTCATCTAATTTAGTAGCCTTGCAGTTTGGAGAAACTTTACATATAAAGGCGATCAGTTGTTGTTCGAAATGAAATACTTAATATAATGGACCTTGTTAACTATTGCATTTTAAACGTCAAAAGTTATGATAAATATAGCTAACAGCTGTCGTAGAATCGTATTTTACATGAAGTATAGCGTTCTTAGTTCAAGTTTATTCAAAATTTGATCAATGCTCATATAAATACACAGAGGGAAAAACCGTGTTCAGAAAATAAGATTATTTCATCTCAAAACAAGAACAGAATGTGCTCTCAAATTTTTGAGAACAAATGTTTAGAATGTTCTTGAAATGAGCACAATTCAGCCCAGCACCGAAAAGTATAAGTAGCCATTCAGACGTGCGGCTGCAGAAGTGGGCAATAGCCTAACGAGCTAACACGTCCGCCGTAGCGTCGTTGCGCGCGGGGGTCTTGGGCTCTACTCCCAGTAAGTCCGAAAATGTTTTCTTTCCAATATCTTCTATGCATTCCGCGCGTCTAGGCAAGCACCCCCACGTCAGTTTGCTGTCGAGGTGCAGTGCGTGCAAATGAAAAATAAAATGAGTCTGACTTAGCAAAAAACCAGGAATGCAAACCATTCGAATATAAAGACTGGTTCGGTTCAGTGGTTCAGACAGTTTCTGAACCGCCGGTTCAGTTCATTACATGGTTTTTTGAGCTAACTGAACCGCGGTTCCGGTTCGGTTCAGTGGTTCACAAAGATACATTATGATTTCTATTGTCATGTGACTTTTGCACACTTTCAAATTGAATTCCTATAATCCATTTAAATATCTTTAAAATCCTTAGAATATTGTCCCGAATATATCATGTCCGGATTCAAAGGATTCGTCTATATGTTCCTTGAGGAACGATCTTCGAAAACAGAGAATGTCGGCTAGAAAAAATTAAAATAGAAAAGTGTAAAAACTCCCCTGGTTAGGATTGAATTAAGGTGAAGAAATATTACAGAAAATTCCAAATATTGTCTACTAGATGAAAGAATTTAGATTGATTGTATGTATATTAAGAGATAGGAGGGCAATTACAGAAGACTTGCAAGATTACTTGTTCTTAAATTTTCGCCAAGTCATCCTTAAAAGTTCCGGCATCGGTAAGAATGTAGAGTCAAACGAAATGTAGAAAAATTATTTTAGGGAAACGATTCAAATTCCCAAATTAATAAGTATCATTGGCTAGAGGAAAGCGAGTCCCGTCTTAAAGCTCGTCAGAGCGCTGAACCGAACCGAACCGATTTTATTTGTGGTTTCGGGTTCGGTTCATCAATTCTTAAAGGAAGCCGGTTCGGTTTGTGGTTCGGTTCACCGGCTGGAATAAGCGGTTCGGTTCGGTTCAAAACCGGTTCGGTTCAGAACCGGTTTGCATCCCTGCAAAAAACCATAGTTTCACTAACAGATTTATATAGATTTGAAAGAGATAATGAAGCTGTTGCTTATTTAGTTGCTTCACTTCCAACTTCTTGCTAAGCTTAGAGAATTTGTGTGAGTTTGAAATGCAATTGGAAATGGAATTGAAATTCTTCTCCCTGCCAAATGCTCACCAGAACTTGGCTTTGTGGTTGGCATTAATATGCGCGTGTTTTGGCTTAATAAAGTCAAAATACCTCTGGATTAGTAGATAGAAGCCAACATAAGCACACACACACACACATTTACACACAAACAGATAGCCGCCCCCCTCTCTTTCCGTTGCTCTCTGTAACTCTCCCACGCACACCTATTTGCCCATTGCCCGATATACAGTTATAAATTTTAGCAATGTTGCTGATGTGATTTACTTGCACACCTCGCCAACATCGCCTGTAAGATGGCAACAAATATTACAACAGTCTGTGTGTGTGTGTGTGTGTAAATGACTTTATCTATGTCTGTCTTGCTGCCAGCGGGGGGTAGGGGATAGCGGAGACCCTGCGTGCAACATGTGCGCTGAATGTTGACGTTAATATTAAGAAAAATAAATAACCAAGCTGTTTGTTATCTAAGTTTATATAAAGTGCACACACAAAGTGAGTGTGTATCTGCGTGTGTGTGTGTGTGTGTCTGTATGTGAGTTTGTGTTTGTGCCTTGTTTTATTTATAGCAACTACCCGAATTGCGTTGGGGTTTTGTCTTAAATAACAACAAAACATCCCAGCAAACTGGCGCAAGACGCTTATAAATTTTTTGGACACCGGGCAGACGACTTCTGTGGTCTGGGGTAAGCGGCACAGGTTGTTGTTGCTGTTGTTGCTGGCAGGTATCCTTTGTGATGAAGCACCAAAACAGGAAACTATTATATGAAATGCAACCAAATGAAATGGAAATGCCCATAAATTCAAATAAACTGGAGACAATTTATATTGAAAACATAAATGAAAAGGTTGGGAAATCAGAGCACTAGTTGACTAAACGAAACGGTAAATGGGGTTAAACTGACTTCTAATAGATTAGTATACATATGTTGGATTATACTATAGACTTTTAGGCATTGTATATAAGTAGATTAGCAGAAGTAGTTCAAGCTTTAGAGCAGGAAACTAGAAAAGTCTCAAATTTGGTTGATGTGTGCGCATTCTAGAACTATAACTGTTAATGATGCAATGGTTTTTATGGATATTTTTTCATTAAGAACATAAATATCATAAGTCAATTGTTCGTATAATTATTGTCCAACTAAAACTTTTAATTGTTTCAGATAATTAAAATTAGCAAAAATTGGTTTCTTTTTATATTTAAAAAAAAATTAAACTCAGAAAACTTTTGGACTCAAAGGCCCATTTCCAATGACTGTCTATATGTATGTGCTGATCCTTAAAGTGGTATAGTGCTTCGCCTCTCGAACTCAACTGAGCTTATTTCGTAGTCTTCCTGCTATGTAGCCGCTAATAAGACTAAGGTCCAGTATATTGAATTTTTGGAAGTGATGCTAAATAATTTTCTTGTGCTGCACATGAATTTGTTTTTGAAAATGGTCCATCACATATATTTTTCTTTTGTTAAATTTAGCATTAAGTTGCTTAAAATTCATATTTTGAGCCTGCTTAGGCTTGATTTGAGAGAAATATTTCCTTTTGGCCCTCTTTTCTATCGTAAAATACAATTTTTTAGCTTTAAAATAAACTATTCCGAATATATCTGAGTATTTTTAGAGCGTAGATATACCGGTTTAATAACATATATGTTCAATCGGATTAAATTGTCTACTGCCCAAAATTATAAAATCACTTAGTTTGCTTAGTTGAAAATAGGCATTTTAATACAATTTCAGGTTTTTTAGTCTAGAACATTTGAAAAATAAGTTTTTTTAATTCTATAATAGTAGTAGTAGTAGTAGTAGTTTTGCTTATTAACACCACCAGAAAGCGTGAAATGGGCCTCATCGGTCATCAAAATTTGTTGAGTTGAGTTAGCACAATTGAACGATTATTTTCGATGAACAGCGTCACTATTTCGGCACGTTGTTTTGGTGTGAAGCGTTCCATGGTCAAAATTGTACTAGATTGATGTTTCCAAAACATGTCTAACAAAAGCAGTCGGTTGGTAAATGTCAAAGTTATTCAGTGTTGCCATACCGACACTTTATATGGCGCACCCCGTATAATAATATTTTTAAGTACACACACAATTTTAAGTCAATCCGGCCATTATTTTCGAAGCTTTACGCACATTTGTAAAGAGGCATCAGGTAAATTGGCAGTTCTGTTGACACTTTTAACGCGATTTTCTCGAAATTACTTTTTTCCTTCTGGTTTGACTCGATATCTCAAGTTCCAATGAACCGAGTAGCTTGATAACATTTGGTGTGGGCCTTTCGTATACATCCCTCTATCTAAAAACTTTGATTGGTAGTATTATAAAATTATTTAAAACTTTTACAAAAGGCCAAAACGGCAAGTTTTTTGGGAAAAGGTGTGGGGGGCAGTAGATACATGGAATAGCTATCAATGAAGTTTTTCGATTGATTCCCTTTACTTATTCCGTTAAATTTAAAGCAGAATTAAGTTTTAAGTTGATCGGTTATGCGCGGCAGTTTTTGAATGTTCACGTTTCACAATCGAAGTCTGTGAGTTTGATAGCTCTTTTCCTATTCCTATAGTAAAATATCCATTTAATGCAGTTATGCAAACCGGTTCTAAACAGAACCAAACCGCATATTCCAGCTGGCTAACCTAACCTCAAACCGAACCGACATTCTTTTGGAAAAGCTGAACCTAGCCGAAAACATCGGTTCAGTACTCTGACGAGCTTTAGCGCGAATCGCTTTGCTGTATTTAACGATTTTTTGGGAATTTGAATCGTTTCCCTAAGATAATTTTTGTACATTTCGTACGTTCCTCTAAATATTTAGCCATGCCCGATCGATATAACTTTTCAGTATGACTTGACGATCATTTTATAACATGTAATACTGTAAGTCTTTTGCAGCTGCCCGCCGATCTTTGTAGAACCATATTTTCAAATTTTTTTATGAATGAAATTAATTCAATCTTAGACAGAAGAGTTTTTTCTCATATAATATGATAATTAGGGTAGGTAAGATGCATGTTACGTATTTTGTTCTAGCCGACATTCTCTCTTTTCCGAAGGCCATTTATCTAGGAACTTATAGTCTGGAATCCTGGAAATCCGACATAATAAAATGTGGACCTTCTTCTAAAGATTTTAAAGATATTCAAATGGATTATAGGAATTTCATTTCAAAAGTGTTCGAAAAGTCACATTACTAGTGAAATTATAATATTTCATAGAGTGCCTTTGTGAACCACTGAACCGAACCGAAACCGCGGTTCTGTAAGCCCTAAAAAGCATATTATGAACCGAACCGGCTGTTTAGAAACTGTGTCAACCACTGAACCGAACCAGTACTTATTTTCGAGTGGATTTCATCTCTGATTTAATGTTGAATTTATCTCTAGATTTTCATCCAACGAAGCTAAAACCGTCAAAAGAATATTAGATACTACAAAAAAAAATGTTTAATTAAGAATCTTAATGGATCTGTTCGGAGTTAACCTTTGTATTGTGAGAGTATGCATCTCAGGCGTGCTTTTATATTCAAGTTTGCAAATCGATATTAATACTTGAAATAGTCCAAACATGTTTGTAATCAGTTTTAAATTGGGAAAGTTTCAAACTCCAATTTTTTTTGGCAACCCACACGCCAAATTTGCACTTAAAATAAGTTCGGAAATATGTAAATCTTCTTAGACCCCCATCAATTTTCAGAAGAATTTTCACAAGAAATGTGTTGATCTGAACCACCTTTCAGATGGTAAATATATACATTCATGGTACCAGCCATTAAATAGCTCAAATAATTTCTCAAAACTAGTTTTCAACCATTTTGTAACCGGTTCCAAACCATTTAAATATCCAGTTCCACATTTCCTCAACCAATAGACAAAATTTAAAGTACTTGGTTTAATAAGACAAACTTAAACACACTGACCAAATTGTAAGTTTATAGCTGAAATAACTATTTAAAACTATTTTGGACTCGGTTCTGAACCACTTATGTATCCGCCCCCATATTACCAACCTACTTACCAAACTTTAAAAACTTTTGATAAAGGTTTAGTGGAATACCAATCTAAATTAACCTTCTACATGTCCCGAGCCTATCTTTACGACTTTTGAATAAACTATTTATCAACCGCTGAGAGCCTCATAAAAAAATCTACTTTTACATTCAGTGCATTCTGTTTAAGAATTCAATGCTAAATGCCATTTAAATAGTTTAATTTTATTTTGTATTATTTTCCAAAATGCTATTCACAATTTATTCATTTTCTCTTTCCCTCTTCTCTCTCGTTTTAGGTAAGTGACCAATGCAATGGAAATTTCAATGTTAATACCTACAATATTTTAGACCAGAGTAAGTTTTGTCAACTCAAACAAAGTTCTCTCTAAAAGCTATTCTCCATGCATTAACAGTCTCTCTAGTGGAACAGTTAATATTTGATGTAAAAATCCCCAAAAGATCTCTCGTATTTTAAGCTATCGACATAGCCATCCAAATGCCGTCATTTAATATGGTTGAATTGCCAAACGGCATCATAAACCCCTGCCAGCAAAAATCAAATCAACTTCTCTCATGCAAACCGCTGCTGAAATTAACTCGAAAAAATTGCAACTGCAACCTCAATATTTGATTATAGAAAGCGATACCTGGGCAATCGGTTGGTCAGAGCAACGTGTACGTAAAAATCAATGCAAATAACAAATGACCAAACACGGCCAGGCCCACACCTCCCGCCCACATATGCCACCCGCCCACACACATATGCAATGCAACCAGGCCGAGGACGATCCAGGTTTCGGGGCAACAAAGCATCCGTTGATGCGTCACGTCAATAACGCAGTTGAAAAATTGTTAAAATTGAATTACAGTTGCAAAACGCGCGACTGGGTGAAGAGCAAACAGCAGCCACGCCCACACAGTGGGCAATATATCGCACAAAAAAAAACGCATATGAAAAACGACAGAAAGCGGCAGGAGCTCGGGAGCTGGTGTTGATTCTTTTTTTCCACTTTCTGCATATCCTTCAGCAAATAGACAACAAATTGCAATGTGATATACAGTTGAGTTGAGTCGAGCTGTTGTCCTTGTTGGACAGCGGTGAAAATTGATAAAATGATATTGATGAATTGCACATGGCAGCACCAGCGGCCGCCAAAAAGTTGGCCTGGGTGGCTGCTGCAACATCGTAGTCGTCTTGATGATGATGAAAAATTAGCCCCGGCCCAGGCGATGATGCGTGAGCGTGAAAATCGTAGTAGGCGTTTGTGCATGGGAATTGTGAGCAAGATTAATGAAAAGGGCCTCGAGCAAGGGAAGAGGCGAAACGTGGGGAAAAAGGCGTGAAAGTGGCTACATATGGGCCAAGGTGTGAGATGGGGTTAGAAAGGAAAGATTTTGAAAAAAGCAAATGAAAACGTGGAATCTGGAGGAAGTTGAGTGTTTTAAATGTGTGTGTGTAACTTTACCTACAGGTGTCTGATTTTTTAACATTTGTGAGCGTAAATAACGTTGCTGGTAGGAGGAAATTAACATAAAAGTTTTTTTACTTTAAAGCTTAATCACATTCTATCATTAAATTAAAGAAAATGAGTATATCTCGAACTCTCCATCGATTCCTACTAAATAATTCAGCTCTTAACAAACGAAACCCAGTTCCAAAATAATGCCAAAACAAAGAGAGTTTTGACAAAATTAGATAATGTTTTCGGGGTCTTTTGGGATCAAATTCGTGAAATCCTGACAATACTCTACTTTGAAATGTATTTTGTTTGATTTAAGCATTTAAGTCTTTACTTGTTTTTAACAAAAACTCGTATTTCACTGTTCCGAATGAGTTGATTGAAAAGTTGATTAGGTAGCTGTGAACTGGCTCTAAAAAGTCTCGTTTGAACCACTCAGAACATTTTTCAGCATCACAGATTGTCTTCTACATCTATCCGAGCAACCCTCAAGAAAAGGGAAACAAGAGTTAAATATTAGCTCTAAGAATCATATTAATGTGTTAATATTACAAAATTCGTCGGAATGGATCGAAAACCTTCATTAAAGAGAAAAATTTCTTGACTCAATATAGCCAACAAATACACCGACTTACAAGTATATCAGCCGTTCTCCCATTTTCGCTTTCGCAAAAACTTTGCGATTTGATCACCAAATCGTAAAAGTTATTGCCGTTTATAAACCGGCGACATCTGAGTCCGTGAAATGAAAAGTAAATGCAAAATATAGGTTGATGCACAAACAGACAGCCCACGGAAAAATTTTTATTCAGTTCTTTAATCTTTTTAGATTTGTCTTACGGACTCATCCACTCAATTCGCATTGAGGCAATATTTTAATTTAAACAATGTATTTAATTGAGATACACAAAATTGAGCTTGATGGAAACTGCTGACAATAACAACAATTTGTGATTTGGCCATTGTATATATCGATATATGACTATCGATATCATGAGTAGTGGCTCTCATCAGCTGTTTTTGTTATGTGAAATGACACAAATCAAGTTGGGAATGGAACATTATCGATGACAAAAACTGGAGAATTTCGGAGCGCTCTAAAACTAAAATCGTACGAATTTGCTGAAAATCGCAATTCGCAAAAATAAGTGAAAACCGGAGCATGGCTGTATATCTTAAATATTTGCAAAACTAAGATCTCTAAGCCGCTTTTCCAGCGAAGGCATCACATTCCAAGTTGATCGCTTAAATGATTTTTGAACCGTTAATTCAACTTCAAAACTGAATTTACCACTGTTATATGTTTTCGATTCGGTTCACAGACTTGGGACATAGCCCACCAGTAGCGGATCTAGAAGGGGGGCTTAGCTGACTGAAGCAGAGCCGAATTCTAAGTATTTTTCAGCTTTTTCTAAGAGTTTTGATGGCTGCAAGATCATTGCTCCTTGCATATTTTTATTGAATTCAGATATTTGGGCTCTAGGCGTACTTCAACCCCATTAGCCCCCTCCCGGATCCGCTACGGTAGCCCACAACTTTTTTCTTTTGATCCATATGAACGAATTGAACCAATTTTATTAAGGTAGGTGTTTAGGAAAATCGGCCCAAAAGTAAGTGTTACGAACAAATTTATTAATCGAAAAGTTTTAGACATATCGGCAAGCGGTTTTTTTTGTTCCATAGATAGTTGATCAAACTAAATTTCAAAATTTTATTGTTGTTGTTGTTGCAGAGGTTGTTGTTGTAGCCCGCTTCAAAGATGACCCATTTTTATAAACATAGATGCATGGTGCCATTGATTCCCAGAGAACGTGTTATTGGAAACACAAATTTTAAATGAGGTTTTGTTGGGAATTGATGTGGCTATGGCCTGAACTAGGATATCTGGGATCAGTCTATATATAGGGGAGTAAGGGGTTCTCAAAGTCAATATTTTGAAAATTGACTTCTTACCCCTTAAAATAGCCCTAACTCCGCTATTTATGGACCGATCAAAAATATTCTAGTTCAGGCCAAGTTTCGTATTTTGTGATTTTGCGCCCCACCTACCTGTTAGGAACTCAAAATCTCAAATATATATTATATATTTTTTTTTGCTTGAAAATTTCAGGGGATGTTATTAACATTATAACGCATGATTTAAGCCACAAAAAAAAAAATCGAAATTTTGAAAATGTTATCCTAAACACCTATCTTAAGATCTGCACAGCGGAACATCACTTTATAAATTAGTAAACAATTATTTTTTAATCACAAAAACTCGCACTTAGGATGTCGAATGTGTTCAAGATTGACTGATTCAAAAATATTTAACAAAAAATGGTCTTATGAGAATTATGCGATTTATTTTTCTCGGCTTAACTTTAGACTTGAGGGTAACATTCTCTTAAAAAATGGTAAATAAAATTATTTAGACGGAAATATTTGAATCTTCCAAAAAGTACCTACCTTTTTCCCTGCTTCAAGTGACAACTTTAGGTTACAAATGACTTCATTTAAGGCACTGTCTGTCTTTTTCTCCCTTTTTCTTCACTAAGTAGTAGTGTTGAAAAAATATGATAAATTTGAAAACACTTCAAATAGTTTTAAGCAGATATGAAATATGAGATATATATTTCTGACTGTATGTTTTGTTTCAAGAAGATGGTGAAAAACGAAATTAGTACTTGGACCAGACTTTGTTGTAGACGAAATAAACATCATTTTCATTATGAATTCGAGCAGATTTGAAACTAAGTTCGGAAACAATACTTGACAATTTGCGTTTGATGATCAAATCAGCTTTGAGTACGAAATCGATTCATATTTAGGCTATAAATCGTATGCTAAGAAGATAATTTCAGTTTTGCCTCAGCTTACCCCACCACCTCACATAAGAACAACACCACCATTTCCTTTCCCTTCCATCTACTGATACGGTGTTCTAAGAGCCTAAGAATTCAAAGCATGATATAAATATTTCCATTTTTTTACAGGAACTTCAAAACATAGAACAGTAGAACTTGTCGCAGAGAAGACTTTTATTTATTTTAAGCCCTCAGTAAAACATCATTAAACGACCTTAGTCCAATAAACAATCTACAAATATAGAGATCATTCGCTAAGCTATTGCAAAAAGGAGTTACTTAACAGCTTAAGGCTTTTTTTTAAACCTTTTGGCTGTTGCTCGAGAGATGTGGATTTTGTTTTTTGTCAACGACGCAACAAATGTTGCCTTAAGCGACTAACTAAAATCCGCTTTCAAAGCTCTATTCCACAAGCTATTTTATCATTTTATTTAGAAAAAAATCTAGTAAACCCGGCAAACGTTGATTTGCCATATAAATTATTTGTAGTAAATATTTAAAAATAACTAATGTACATACGCATTGAAAGCGTGTGGAAATGGGATCTATGACGAAAAGAAGAATAGAACTCTAAGTACGATGACCGCCAAGAAACCAAAAAACAACAACCATTTATTTTCATAATTCAATATACAACATATTTTCTAAACAAATGGGACATAGAAGTTAATGAAAATAATAAATAAATTGTTTACAGCAAAATCGGAAAATTAAATAAATATAATCCATATTATATCGTAGAGTAAATCGAGCAACCGAAACCTTCCCACGCATAGTTTTCAGTTTGGGAAAATGATATGCCCAAAGCAAACGGTCAATACTTTTCCTAGCGACTTATTGATTGTAATTGCGAATGACAATCTAATAGCAAATTAAACCCGTGAATATTTTATAAGATTCTTTGCGAAAATTATTGGAATTCATGGCTGTAAAACATATTTAGCTTTGAAAAATGGCGTGATGGCTTCGGCCATTTTATTTAAGCAATTTTTGATGAAGAATCGCGTGACATTGCAAAGCCGTGGTGGGTTAAAATTAAAACGTATTTTTTATTTTGGTATTTTACGAACGTTTTATAATCAAACGACTAGCATACACAAAATTTAACTAATTTAAGCGACATTAGTATTGCAAACAGAACAAATCACTTTTTATGTTGAATGGTAGATGGCGCTACCCTTTTCTTAGGTTGCTGCAATACAAAAATACTTATATAGCTATTAAAGAATGAGGGATAGGAGGGAGTTGAATTGATGTTATAGGTATACTTTGACACTAAATTAAACATAACTTAAATGTTGGCCGAAAAATAGACCTTTACTGCAGAGCAACACCCCAATCACTTGGCGGTATATTTAACAACTTATTCTTACCTATCAAAGATACAAAAAAATATCAGAAAAATCGGTAGTGCCCGCGCGACCGTATTTCAGGCAAACACCGGGATTTGAGATTTTTATATATATTAAAAACTGATAGAAAGAGAAACGCTAACAGGAAATCCATTCAGCGGTCTAACTTGATCAATGATAATTTATAAATCCTAATCAATGAATCCTAAATTGATGGCATTTGGTTTGCGACAATGTTAGATAATTTTCAGGGTAGATGATGATATTCCATTTACAGAAGCATTTCGGGATATTTTCAAGGCACTAACTTACCAAACTGCCCCTGCATACCACCAATGCTCAACCATTCGTGTTAGTGCGTATCTATGGATCTAAAAATGAACAACCTGTTGCTCAATGCCACCGCTATCCAACCCATCACAGTTCATTCACAAAATCATTGGAAACCCATTGAGCTTTCAAACATCTTTGATCCACAAAATTAATTTACAATTAATTAACTCCCTGTGTGACTGGTGCTGCGCTGCTCCCCTTAAAACTATTTCCATTTCACATACAAAATAATCCCAAGGCACCCACAATTTCATGGCTCATTTCATGTTTAACGCTTCGTTCTCTGCTCGACGCTGCTGGGCTACCTGAACACCATTAGGAACTTCAAAAACTTCAAAAATGACAGACACAACTTTGTTATAGAAAATACTGGCAATTTATTTGACGTTGTTGTGATTTGTGTGCTATTTGCTAGAATACTCGTACTCCTTTTTTGTATCCGCAACCGCAAACCATATGTGTTTGGTTTTCCGACTCAGCTGGGGTCAACAGCAGTTCAATTGCTTTCGCCTGCCTCCGCCGCTGACTGCCTGCTCTGCTGGGTGATTAGAATAATTAGCTGCTGTGCCGCCGCCTGCCTCTGTTTTGTATCTGCCACGCATTGCGGCACGTTCCCAGTTCTCTGCACGTCCCCGCCTCCGTTTGCGTCCCTCAGTCAATGCCAATCATTGCTGTAAACAAACAAAAATGAATTTGTTTCTATTAATAGAAAGACGCACTCTCGACTCGAAACTCGCAACTCACCAAACTGAGCGAAAGCGTTGTTGCGTGTAATTGTATGCCATGTGAAATATTTATGAATGATTTACCCATTTCACAAAAGATATTGTTTTATATTTTGTTGCTGATAAGCAACACGGACAGTTGCGGTATTCGGACTTTGTGCCAAGTGGCATTTACTGCCAAAGTGTCGGAGGGGTAAGCCAAAGTGAGTGTTGGGAATTTCCAATAGGGGTAAAAGTTGGGGAAATTGTTGATACCAAAAGCAAAGGGAATTTCTGTAGAGGGGTAAAATGGTAAAGTCAAAGCCCTGGCTTAGGGTAAAGTTAAGAGGGGAAATCATTGTAAGAAAG
>JAWNNO010003408.1:0-23644 GCA_035044985.1 Lordiphosa fenestrarum
CAAACAAGCATGAAAAAAAAAATCTTTGGTTTTTAGTCGCATTATTTCTTTTTGCTCTTTATATGTTTTGCATTCGGAAGAGTGTTCATCTTCGCAATTGGCGCACATGGTTCAAGAGAGTGGGGGGTGTTCGTTAGGTTGTTGTAACAATGCTTGTTCGTATGACCGAGAAGCTGGCATTTGGTTGGGGACATTTTCACGCACCTTTACTGAGTGGCATGTTATGACTAGCTTTCTTGGGAGGTTGAATAGGTCAAATGACACAAGTATAACGCCGGTTGGTTTGGGTTGGCCATCGGTAAGTTTGGTAAACTTGAATATAGTTTGCACGTTCTGTGCCTTCAGTTCATCTATTATTTCTTGGTCGGGAATATTGTTTAGGTACCTACGCCCCGATGGTTCCTTTCACAACGTTTAGACTCTCGTGCAACTTGCATTCGATTTCGCAAATTTCGCGTGTGGATGTAATTAAGTGCGATTGAAGATAAGCGATGACGCGGTTGAAAGATAACTAACAACGAAAGCTGACGGAGAAGACGTGCGCACTCGTTCAGAGTTAATCGATGACTGATATAAGGTTTTAAATACTACCTCCGCACGCTGATTTCCACCCATAAGATGACCTTGTTGACCTTGACACGGCTCTAGAGTGTTCTCAACCAGCAGCGTGTCACATAAGGTTCTTAACGGCTTCGTGAGGATAGTGTTGCGCGTCTAGTCCTTTCGCTTCTTGCTGAACCCTTCAATCTGCAGCAGTCTTCGACTTTCATCCTCCTTTTCCTTTAGCGCAGGTCCACTTCAACTGCCTTATTCGAAATATCAGTTTTCGAACCTGCAGTTTCTGTAGATGCCACGTTTTGAAGTTTTTCGTCAAGCAAAGCGGACATAACCGACATAAGATCCATTAACTTCATATTTCCGACGTTGATGCCGGAGCTACCTCTATCTAAGTCTTGATCCGGAGATGTTTCGATGAGGAGGCGCTTTCGCTGAAGGTATCCTCGTCCTGCAGGTGTGTTCTGTAGCCGGAGCCGCCTTGTAGAAGAGGGTTCGCTTCATTTTTGGAAGTAGATAATTTGGGGTTGGGGACGTTCAACGTATATTATCTACACGCCTAAAAGAATGCAATATCATCTAGACGGCAGAGCGCGTGAAGCTCAGCTAATAAAGGCGCCCACTGTAGCCTTTGTACTGCGACTTCGGAAGGATGTAATGTTGATCTAGTGTTGCTTCGTCTTGCCTCTCTTCGCAGTATTCCAATTTCCGCGGAATTCCACGTGTTCGCCGAAAAAGATGATTAGAAGGGAGACTCCAGTCCACCAGGCCAAAAAGAGGAAAACTGCGAATTCATCGACTCTAAGGCTAGGGGCTAAATAGGAGCTGTATCAGGCTCTGGCTCTGGCTCTGACATATCCCAAAGCTGTTTTCCGCTAAGTTGCTGTGGAGGGCTTCCACAGCTCCGTATTGTCGCTCCATATCCTTGGATTCCTTGTCCCTCGATTTTGGATCCAAACTCCGTACGGCATTGCCCGATATGGCTCGCAAAAGAGCGCTACATCAATCCCTAGGTCTCGAACAGTTTGCATAGCGAGATCTTGGGCCGCTCTACAGTGGTTAAGATTAAGCTGGAGTAACTTAATATTTACCGTTAGCTCTTATTGCCTTCGCAAACAGCAGGCAAGCCCTGCTAAGGGTGTTGTGCGCCGCGTTATGGACTCCATTTCTGGTGCATACTATGCACGCCGGGCTGTTTTTGCAGCACTTCGAGGTGTGATTTGTGCCTCCGCATTTGAAACACTGTTTGGTGGTGTCGTGCCCGCTTCTGCACCTAGCGGATATGTGCCCGAAATCCAAAAACTTGAAGCATCTTCTTGTGGCGAATTTTTGGTGCACAATGCATACTGCCCTTTCTATCCTGGTTTTTCATTTGGTAAGGAGATCATCCGCTATTTCCTTAGAAAGAAACATGCTGGCTGTCTGGGTTTCTCTGTAGGCCTTCCAAAGTCTGGGTACTGCGTCTGCTGGAATGTCTCCAACGACACTTGCGAATACAGCATGGAGCACTTCTTCGCTTGTTGACCATTCAGAAATATCGTTGACCTCTGTATGTGTCTTGTCGGAGATCGCTTTTACCGACGCCCTATCACCCATCGCCGTTTCCACCGCTTTAACGAACTGGTTTGTGGCCTCGTCTCCTAACTTGATCATTTGAATGAGTAACTCTCCACCGGCTGTACGTCTTATGCCGCACACCTTCTCCCTGATACGTCTGGAGCGCAGTATCTTTTTGGACTGCTTTCATATATACGGCGGTGTATCTCAGTTTGCTTGCAACTAAACTGCTTCTCGTCTAGGCTTGCTCCACGCCAGCGCTCCGTCAGCAGCCGTGTTATTGTTTGGGGTGCAGGTGTCTCAAAAATAGTCAGCCAAACGGAGCTCCATGCAAAACACGTCTTCACAGCTTGACAATTTCTCTTACTCTTGAATGATAATTCTACTACTACTACTACACAAGCGTCAGTTATCAAAAGTCTTGGGGAAAATTTAGTACATATATAAAAAAGGATTAAATTTCAGCTGTTCTGCCCATCAATATTAAGCTCAACAGCGACATTTGACAAATTGGTATTAATGGACGACAAGCCCAGTATACCAGAAAAAATGTATGCAGATTGTTTACCATCATCAATAAATATCGAAGGCATCAAGAAACGCCACCGTCAAGTGGAAATATAGTTACCAACATGACAGATCAAATAGCAAAAGACAGGCAGTACGTCCAAGAAGAATCTTCAACTTTACCTCACTTTGACATAAGAAAGCTACACTTACAAATATTTGTAACGGCCTTAAAACTAGTAAGACTTACAAAAGGCAACCAGGAAGACATAGCAGTACAAGTGATCAAATCAAAAATAATTGGTCCAGTATTGTACGAAGTTCAAGATAAAACAACCATATACATACGGAGTATAAAAAAGACTACAAGAAGTAAGAACATTTGAGTCGGTGGATGTCTTAAAAGCCAAATTATTGAGTACTCAACAAAAAGTCAATACAGCATCGCAGTATACCACAGAAATTGGCAGTCTTAGCATATACAGCAGTCTAGAAGCAAATAACGCTGATATTTTCGCCACAAAAATTGGAATTTTCAGCAATGATCCACAATTGCGAGAATGAAAAATTAAAGACAATACCACAAGCAGGAAACTTTAGCACAGTAAATGATGCTATTGGGAAATACATACACTACTGTACACAAACGACAGGAAGCCTAGATACAGATGGACAGACAGACGGACGGTCAAAGCTCAATCGACTCAGCTCGTCACCGTGATAAAAAATATATGTTATGGGGTCGGATATGAATATTTCTATGCGTTTAAAATTTAAAAATTATAAAACCCATTGCCATTGTATGAATAAAAATTGTCAGCCAACCGTATGCCCTACATAACAACAATCTCTTCCTTTTCCTTTCCATTACTAAATAAAAACAACACGAAAGACGATACATACATATGTAAATTTAAAAAAAAAAATCTTAAAATTTTTTTAATGTTCTCTTCAAAAATTTAATACAAACTAGTTTGAACAAATTGGCTTGGTTCGGATCTGACGATATTCAGACCAAAGACAATACGGCCAATGCACAGTGGATCCGTCAGAGGCCAAAAATCAAAAATATGATGAGTTTCAAAGTGATGAGTTTCATTTATTGACAGAACTGGTTAGTCGATAGAGTAGTTCATCTTTTTCCATTCCAATCGATCCAGTTAAAAATAGAGTTTAAGAAGCCTTTAATGAATCATTTAGATTTTTTTGTGTAAAACGCTTTAAAAAAAGCTAAAAAAGTGCAAAAAGAGACTAAATAATAAATATGAATATTGAAATCAGAGGTAATAACTTTATTTATTTTAAGTTTAAATAATGTTTGTTTTGAGTGTTTATTTTGAAAAATATTTGTTTGTCATCTTCTTTATTTGTGTTTTCTGGTTTATAAAAATGATTTTTAGGTAAGCTTTTTGTTGATACCTCTCCAAAATCCTCCAAAGGGACTTTATATATGGTATTAATTAATCAATTTAGATTCTAAAACAGTAACATTTGGCTGCCATCTTGCGCCTCACTTAGTTCTAAAAGCTTCAGGAAAAAGTCGTTCTTACATACAGCTACGATTTTTTGTTGTGTTCACGTGTTGTTGTTAGTGTGCTATTGAGATGTTTTCTTCATTCACGTGTTATTTGTTATTGTGTTGCACATAGAACTGTGGTGTCGTATCTGTTTTGGTATGTTTTCTTCCTTTTGTTGGGCACATTTGATTAGAGATAGATGCTTCGTACCTTTTAGATATATTAACATCATTATTTGAAGATCGCATGAATGGTTGCCGAGTTATGATAAAAGGACTGTTCGCGCTGATTTCAGCTGCTACTGCAGCATCAAAATTTATGCTGAGCGTATAATTTCGTTGGTACAGAGCATGATACTACAAGAGAGGTAAGGTGGCATCAGTGGGAGTTCTCTACAAAGTACCTTCATGTTCATTGCTGTGTGTACTTTTGAAGCGTAAGCTTTTGGCAAAAGTACGCATCACACTGATGCCGCCCCACTTGTATTGTTGCATCGCGGTACAGAGTATGTTATAGTCGGGCTTGAACTACTGTCTTTCTTGTTTTTTGGCAATATGCGTATTTTATACATCTTTATTAGCCTTATGTGCATGGGTGCAAGGTTGATTTTGAGGAATTTTTCGTTTTCGAGATAATTGCAAAAAACTATGGCGTTTGCACTGGAAAAATATAGAGGTGGTTTCGTGGGCGACAATTCAAACGCCGATTTCGGCGAATCCTAAGGGTTTTTTAATGTGACTAATTTTAGAATGTTGTGCTTTGATGTCTCTTCAAAATGGTTTTGATTTTATCACAAAATGATTTATAGTCTTTTCAAAATTTAATTTTAAGCAACAACAACCCGTGGCCTTCAAAGTTGAAATTGTTCCCATTTTCTTTGCTGAGTGCGCTTGCTCCTTAGCTATTTAAATTTTTTTTTCGCATTTTTATTTTATTTTTTTAAATGAATGCATAAAATGTTAAGAATATAGTGTCAAAATTTATTGGAGCAAAATTGACGAAGTTACTAGTATTTTTATACCTGTCGCATTTCAGGTACCGTACAAATTTTTTAGTGTTGAAAACTTTAAAGCGTTTTTCCCACAACTCACGTTTTAAAGTCGGTGCCCCTCATAACATAAAAACTACTGAACCGATCATTTTAAAATTTTGAACACTATTTCTGAACATAGTTTACGAGGTAACGCTGTCGAGTTTTTTTTTTCAAATTTGTTAATAATTTTTATTTTACAATAACAAATTAGCCGAATTAAAAAAAAAAACCACCTGGGGTGGGGCTATGTACCTGTGGCCTGGAGGACAGCACGTGTTGTGTTCCTACCCAAAGCGGGGAAATGCAGTCAAAAGACTACAGGCCCATTAGCCTCACTTCATTCCTGCTTAAAACAATGGAAAAATTACTTGATCTCCACATAAGAGAAGGCATAAACCTGACCTTGGAGAACAACCAATACGCATAGACGAAAGAGAAATCGGTGGAAACAGCGCTACACTTCCTAGTAGCCACCATCGAGAAAGCAATGTACCATAAAGAGTATGCCTTGGGAGCATTCCTTGACATATCTGGTGCATTCAACAACGTCTCCACGGAGGCGATAATGCACAGCCTAAGAGCTGTATCAATACATAAGGCTTTGAACTCGTGGATATACAACCTGCTGAGCTGCAGAAGAGTACAAGCCGAGTGGGGTACCACAACCATGACGAAGGAGGCACACGGCGGCACGCCTCAAGGCGGAGTACTGTCACCCCTTCTATGGAACCTTGTGGTTAACAAACTGCTAACAAAATTTCGCAGGAAAGCACCCAAGATAACTGCATATGCCGACGACATATGCATAATTATCATCGGAAAATGTCCATCGACTCTCAGCTCAATCATGGACTCTACACTCAAAGAGATACTAAAATGGGCCACAGAAGCCGGACTTAGTATTTATGCGGAGAAGACGGACCTCATTCTCTTTACCAAGAGATACAAGGTACCGCCATGGATTCCACCAAAGATAAATGGAATAACACTAACACCAACGAATAACGTCAAATACCTTGGAGCAGTAATCGATAGTAAACTGTCATGGAAGGCGAATGTGGAAGAAAGAGTGAAGAAGGCGACCAACGCACTATGTGCATCCCACAAGATGCTGAGTAGCACTTGGGGCCTATCACCAAGTCTGATGCACTGGCTTTTCATTTCAGTAGTACGACCGATACTGCTACACGGCATACTGGTATGGTGGCAGGCCACGGAGAAAACCACATACCTAAAGCTGATGGAGAAGACCCAGCGACAGGCAATGGTCTTTATTACGGGGGCGCTGAGGTCCACTCCAACCAAAGCATTAGAACACATCTTAGGTGTCAACCCTCTGGACACCCAAGCAAGCCTTCTGGCACAAAAGACCGCCCAACGTCTATGTGCGACAGGCACCATGGCGCTACAAAGCTATGGACACAACATAGTTGGTAGAGAGATCAATAGTAGCACAGACTACATTATCCCAAAGATCAACCCAATATGCACATCTGCACTATTAGGACCAGAAGACTGGCGTACAGGACTGGCCCAAGAAGCAACGCACCTCTTTACAGACGGCTCAAAGATGGACCTAGGAGTCGGAGCCGCCGTATACTGTGCAGAGCCAGAAATAAAGCTCTCAAACAAACTGCCAAACCACTGCACCATATTCCAGGCGGAAGTCTTCGCAATAAGGAAAGCAGCGGAGTTGGCGGAAATTCACGCTCCATACAACCAAATAAATATCTACGTGGACAGCCAAGCGGCAATCAAGGCAATGCAAGGACACTCCATCAACTCCAGAAATGTCCTGGCGAGCAGGGAAGCGCTAGATTCCCTCAGCATCTCCAGAATGGTGCCAATCTACTGGATTCCCAGCCACCGGGGCATCGACAGAAACGAGATGGCAGACAGTCTTGCAAAAGCCGGAGTCGTACTCGGCCAAGAAGATACACTAAACATACCTATCTCCATACAGACGCTTCATAGCAAGATGGAAGAGATAGCAGAGAAAGAAGCGGAGGTAAGGTGGGAAAACACCAGCGGATGCAGAATCTCTAAAACTATGTGCAAGACAAGAGACAAAAAACTTACGCACTATCTGCTTCAGCTCCAGAGAAGAGACTGTAGACTGCTCATTGGCATACTAACGGGACACTGCCTAGCAGCCGCTCATGCGATAAAGCTAGGCATAACAACAGAGGACACCTGCAGGAAATGTATGGAACCGTGAGTCGCAGAAACTCTAGAACACCTAATTTGCAGCTGCCCAGCAATTGCCACGACAAGATTACAAATTCTGCACACCCCACGGTTCTCTTCTTTGGAGGAAGCGGCCAAGAGACCCCCAAAACAGTTATTGGCATTTGCCAAAACGACAAGAATCCTCCTGGACTTCTAAGACAAACGTACCCAAATAATCACCCGGCCTCATTAAGGACCCTAAGGTCTATGTGTGACCCCATCTGGGGTCAGCCGGAACTACCTACCAACCTATCCGAACCTCATGAGTTTATTAAACACTAATTGAACTGAGTAACTGAGTAAAAAATTTTATACAACATTCTTTAAGTGTCATACTTGAATGTGCTTTTAGTTTTAATAAAGAGATGTTAACTGTGTCGTCACAAAAAATTCCCAAAAAGTGCATAGCATTAAAATCAACACGATTTAATTGGACCTGTATATTGGACCGGACCGCTTCAAACTCCAACCTTTGAGCTTCGAACTTGTGAGAGTGGCTTGTGGATTCTGAGCACTTACACATATTTAAAAACACATCAACACAGAAGAGCATTACAAATACAATCAAACATGGCAGGCAAGACTTCAAACAAACTCGCCACCAAACCTTTGCGCAGCAGGAACTCCACAACTGACTTGAGGGCTGAGGGATCCTCTGATGCTCCGTCGCCTCGGCTCTTCCAGCTTCTCGATATGAGATTTGCTGAGCAGGCGGATCTCATTAGTACCAGTTTGCGCGAGGCTGAGGAGCGGATCTTGCGTGAGCTCCACGAGAAGATGACTGGAATGGATGGCGCGATTCAGCAGCTAACCTATCGGGTGCAGCAGCTGGAGATCCAGAGAGAGCCGCAACTGCAGTGTCGCGAAGAGAGTGTGAGTGCACTAAAAGTAAAGGTAGGAGAGCTGGAGGCTAAGCTTAAGGCAAATCTCAGCGCAGAGGCCTCTGCAGTGGTAGCAACTGACTTGCGACTGCATGGAGTGCCTTGGTTCGAAGATGAAAACCCTAAAACACTCTTCAACAACCTTTGCTTTTTCCTGAACCTCTCACCTGTGCCCAGAGTGAAAAATATTTTCCGCGGTACCGATTACTGATTGCAATGAAGCTTTAATGGACAATAGCTCGTTTCGTCAGTATCTGCTTGCGATCTACTTTATTTGATTTATTCTTACAAAAGTTCTCAATTTTATCTGGAATCAAATGATATGTGGAACAATTTTTTTAATAATGAAATTGCGTGCGCGATCTATAGGCTTTGTCTCGCATTATGCAGGGTGATATGAATACTACCAGCAGGAACAGCTATAATTTACTTCGCATTCTATCTAAACAATAGTCAGGTCTAAAAGTAGTACACTTGAATGCGCAGAGCTTAGTAAACAAGATTGAAGAGTTCAGATATTTGTTTGTCAATTTGAATGTGGATGTCATTTGTGTATCTGAAACATGGTTTGTGCCCGATCTGACTGATTTGATGTTCTCATGTGATAACTATGTTTTGTATCGTTCTGATCGTAAAGACCATGCAGGAGAAGTAGCAATTTATGATAGTAGAGATCTTGGTTCTGGAGTAGTATGTAAGCAACTGCCAGGAAGTGCAATAGAATGGATATTTATCAAAATTTTTAACACAAGACACGAAAACAATAGTTTAGTTGGCTGTATATGGGTCATTCTTTTCCAACTCGAACGGTTTCCGGACTCACCATTTTTGATTTGAACCAAATTTTTTTCGAAATTAGATCTCGACATGCCCACCAAAACTTAATTTACAGTTTTGCCCAACAAATTTTTGTTTATTTTAAAAACAATTTCAAAAATCGCAAAAAACCAAAAAGTGAAAAAAAGGGTTTTTTTAAAAATTAATTTCTCGGCTTGTGATTATCGGACAGGTCTCAGATTGATATTGCTGAATAGTATTTTACTGCACCTACTAAGATCTTAGTTTAGTAAAAATTTTCATTACTTAATAATATTAAATAATTGTTGCTAAAACTTACATATAATTTTCTCTCAGTGTTAACCACCATGATATAGCTTTTAAGAATATACAATTTATTGCCCTAGGCATAACCTAAATTACGGTACCTTCCAAAAATGGAGACTTTTATAGTTAAAAAGATATTAATTAATGAAGTTATAAACAAATTAAAATATGCCCTAATAAAAAAATTCCCCACGTAGTCAGTTTCAAAGCTATATTAATGAAACTTGACAAGTGGTCTTTATATTTATTAAGCTTTGCAAAAATGTCAACATTAGGCAGATCGGACGTCTATATCATATAGCTCCCATAGGAATGATCGGCCAAAAATTGGTTTTTGTGGTTTTTTGCAAAATTTTGAGACTAAAACTCACAATATCTATTTTTTATAAGTAAATATATATATTTGTTGAAGATTCTGCTAAAAATGATTCAAATTCCGTAAAATTATTAATAACAATCCATCCAGCCAGCCATCAACAACCAGTTTTTGTGCGTTACTAACACTGGCTCTTGACCCCTTTGACATTTGAAAGTTTGGTCATACTATTTAAAAGCGGAAAAGCGATTTGAGTACTACATTTAATGAAAGAGAAAAAATATATTAAAAATGTGTCCGGATAGATGTTTTAATCCTTTCAAAAAAGAAAGTCATCCAAAAGGAGGTCTGAGAAAGGTGTCGAAGACACATCTGCGATTGTTGCAGAAAACTATTTCAAAGTCATCACTTCAGCTAAAAATTAGCAGTGCTTGCCGACTGGGAATCTGTGCTCTGCGGAAGTATACACTGAAGGTATTAAAAACCAATTCTTAATTTTTAAATAATAATAACATGTCTTCTATGATATTGTAGACCCGAAAATTTGCTGATTTGGGAAACAATGTTGTTGCTGAAAACGAGTCCCACATTATTTAAGGAAATTACCGGTGCAGCAATTGATCATATAAATCAGGGGCTAAACCTAATTGGATCTTCTCCTATAAGCAAGAACCGGTTGGCTGAAAAGACTTATTCGATTGAAAAGTGCAAGACCATTTGTGTTAAACTGTTCAGTTTGTCTCCGGAGGATATTGAGGACAATAGTATTCTCAAATCGTTGAAGGCGGAATTCAGAGAATCAAAACATAAGCCCACAAAAATTAGAATATTAACAATATTAACATCATTTTCCGACTGCTACGAGGCAAATGATAACAGTTGCCAAGGCTCTTGCCAAAGAAAAGGGGATTTTTAGCCGACGTCAACCCGAAGAACAATCCTCGAATGCAAAAAGACGTGGTTGACTTAATAGTTAAATTTTATGAAAAGGATGAGAACAGTCGGATGATGCCTGGAAGAAAAGACTTTGTCTCAGTTAAAGTTGATAACAAGAGAGTTCATATGCAAAAGAGGCCAAAATATTGTGTTCTAGCTGGTGGTAGCGAAACGCATTCAGTGTGCGTTTGTGCCATTCATGAAAATGTCAAGCTACTTATTGAAGGGGCAAACCTGAAAAAATTAACTGCTGATATGGCCGAACAGTTGACCACTTATCAGGATTGCCTTAGCAAAATGATATGTGTTAGTCCGTCAGAAAATTGCTATTTTACAACATGCTCTAAGTGCCCTGGTGCCAATAATTTTTTGAGTCAAATTAAAAAATTGTTTCAAAATAGTTCAATTCATGAAATAACTTACAGCCAATGGACAAAAGTGGACAGAACTACTTTGCAAGTTATCAAAAGACTTATTGTGACGAATATTTGCTTAAACTCAGGACTGGCTTAGAGAAACTGCTTACTCATGCATTTCTTGTACGGAAGCAGAATGAGTTCTTTAACTATAGAAAACAAATGCTAGAAACTCATGAATGCATTGTAATATGTGATTTCTCCGAAAACTACGCTTTTGTAGTCCAAAACGCTGTACAGGGCATTCATTGGAACAATAATCAAGCAACTATTCATCCATTTGCCATATATTATAAACACAGTGACGGTAACGTTGCAGTGCTGAGCTTGGTAGTGATATCCGAGTGCTTGCATCATGATACAATAGCCGTTCATGTGTTTCAGAAACACTTAATAAAATTCATAAAAGAAAAATTGACCGACATAACCAAAATTTTATACTTCTCCGATGGTGCAAGCGCCCAATACAAAAACAAAAAAAATTTTGCTAATCTATCGCACCATAAGAAAGATTTTGGTATTAATGCTGAATGGCGTTTTTTCCCCACATCTCACGGTAAAGGTGCATGCGATGGCTTGGGGGGTCCGGTGTAAAGATTAGCTGCTAGAGCGAGCCTTCAAAGATTGAATAACCCTATACAAACCCCTAAAGAGTTGTATCAATGGGCTATTCAAAACTTACAAAATATTTCTGTAAGGTTTGTTGCAAATAAGGAATACGAGACAACTGAGAAAAAATTAGCCAACAGGTTTAGCAACGCCTTAACATTGAAAGGGACATTAGGATATCATTCCATTAAACCTATAAGCCAAAAGAAAGTTGAAGCAAAATATTTTTCTTTGCAAGTGGAATCGTTTAAGTTTAAAATTGTAAAATAACTATTTTCTAAGATTAGTATTAATGTTAATATAATGTGATATTAAATCTAATTTATCACAGAAGCTTCACATTTAAATTTTTCGCTTTCAAAAAGTATGACCAAACTTTCAAATGTCGAAGGGGTCAAGAGCCAGTGTTAGTAACGCACAAAAACTGGTTGTTGATGGCTGGCTGGATGGATTGTTATTAATAATTTTACGGAATTTGAATCATTTTTAGCAGAATCTTCAACAAATATATATATTTACTTATAAAAAATAGATATTGTTTAGTCTCAACATTTTGCAAAAAACCACAAAAACCAATTTTTGGCCGATCATTCCTATGGGAGCTATATGATATAGACGTCCGATCTGCCTTATGTTGACATTTTTGCAAAGCTTAATAAATATAAAGACCACTTGTCAAGTTTCATTAATATAGCTTTGAAACTGAGTACGTGGGGAATTTTTTTATTAGGGCATATTTTAATTTGTTTATAACTTCATTAATTAATATCTTTTTAACTATAAAAGTCTCCATTTTTTGGAAGGTACCGTAATTTAGGTTATGCCTAGGGCAATAAATTGTATATTCTTAAAAGCTATATCATGGTGGTTAACACTGAGAGAAAATTATATGTAAGCTTTAGCAACAATTATTTAATATTATTAAGTAATGGAAATTTTTACTAAACTAAGATGTTAGTAGGTGCAGTAAAATACTATTCAGCAATATCAATCCGAGACCTGTCCGATAATCACAAGCCGAGAAATTAATTTTTAAAAAAACCCTTTTTTTCACTTTTTGGTTTTTTGCGATTTTTGAAATTGTTTTTAAAATAAACAAAAATTTGTTGGGCAAAACTGTAAATTAAGTTTTGGTGGGCATGTCGAGATCTAATTTCGAAAAAAATTTGGTTCAAATCAAAAATGGTGAGTCCGGAAACCGTTCGAGTTGGAAAAGAATGACCCATATATAGATCAAACCGCAATACTCAGTACAATGAACTAATTGACCTGGTCTCTACGATCTCTGTAGAATTAAATGATGTTATTTTAACCTGGGACATGAATTCAAATATTCTGCGGGAAAGGCATTTATTAAATAATATGGTATCTTTTGGACTGAAAATTGTGAATGATCAAATTCGAACGCACTTCACTGGTACCTGCAATACACTATGAGACGTATTCTTCGAAAGCAACTCTGACAAAATACAAAGCTATGACCAATTTTCTGCTCCTGTTTTCTCCAAATGAGGTTTTGTTTTTGTCTTATGATTTGTATGTTGACCACAATGACAATCGAATTGAATATTGGGATTTTAAAAATATTGACAATGGGCGTTTTCAGCAGATAAATCCGATTTACGATTACTGAATTATGATCGCCGATTTTACCTGCCGAATACAATGATTGCCGATTGCGATTGGTAAATATGTCAATCATGTTTGCTGAGATGGAATCATACAAAATCTATGATTGGTGAGACCATTTACTGATTGCTCGTCCAACTGTTAACCCCAAAACTGAAAATAAGCCGACAAACTAACAGCGTTAAAAGCCCTTAAAAATTGTACATTAAATGAGTTGACGAAATGAACTAAAGCAAGAAAATAGCCTACACTTAGCAATCAGTGACATACAGCAGAGAATCATTAGCAATCGCTAATCGTAAATCGGATTTATCTGCTGAAAGCGCCCAATGTCTTGTCGACTGCTGATCTGTGTATGTGTGATTGGACCTCTATTTATCATCGTCCTAATGTCGACTCCCAGCTTAACCTCTATACAAACAACGTTACATTTTTATACAACAATTATGTTCCTCTCAGAAGGAGATCAACTCGCACTAGCTCAAGGCCTTGGTTTAACAGTAATATAAAACGAGAAAGCCAAGCTAACTTCGTCTGTGCCGATGTTTTTATAACCTTGCAAGTGCTCGCTTAAATATTTTCAAAAAATACTCTTTTTCCCATTTTCCGACCGATCGTTCGTATGGGATCTATATGATATAGTCATCCGAATTTGACAAAAACTTGTAGAATTATGTAAAAGCACGAGAAACAAACAAATACATAATTGCACGATGCTACCATTAAAAACATAAAAGTTTTTCTAACTAAGACTGTTTTTCAGACCTATCTTTTGTATGGCAGCTATACCATATAGTTGTCCGATTTTAATAAAAACTGGTAGGATTATAAAAAAAACATATAAAACCTACGATTACAAAGTTTGGAGACGTTTCCATTGAAAAGAAAAACGTGTTTCATACTAAAACTAGTTTTCCGACCGATTGTTCCTATGGGAGTTATGAGATATAGTCATCCGATCCGGTTCCGGTTCCGACATATTAGTAATGTGCAGCAAAAAGAAGACTGTGCAAAATTTCAGCTCGATAGCTTTAAAACTGAGAGACTAGTTCGCGTAGAAACAGACAGACAGACGGACAGACGGACGGACGGACAGACGGACGGACAAAGCTCAATGGACTCGAGCTCGTCACCCTGATCAAGAATATATATAGTTTATGGGGTCGGAAAATGATATTTCTATGCGTTGCAAACTTCTGGGCAAAATTATAATATCCTTTGCAAGGATATAAAAATATATTGACCCTAGAGACAAAGCTTTTGCAAAATGGAATCGTTTCAAAACAGAACAGCACCATACCTACTTAAAATTATTAAGAAAATAAGTAACGTCTATGATAAACTCATCTAAGACAGAGTACTATTCTGCTAAACAAATTTAAATGCAGTGACTAGTGCACAAACTTGGAAGCTCTTAAAAGAGCTCGGCGTCGGCAAGCCCAAACCTCATGCCAACATAGACATAAATAATGACGAATTAAATAGACAGTTTATAAGATCTGTGAGGAACGATGTTCCCCACAAAGAGCAGAGTATACAAAGGGGAGTGGAAGTGAGGGGAAATGCGGCGAATTCAGAAGAACGGCGAATTCAACATTGAGGGGAAATGGATGGAAAGCCACGAAAAGTAGCAGCACGACGATATGCGGCGGTGTTGATATTGGCGAAAAGGCCGTTAGGTGCGAATGGATGACCGGCTGGTGCATTCGCACTTGCGAGGCGAAAGGGCGATCGGGCAGATGGACCAATGACAGGAGAGTGACTCGGCATTCGAACGCTGTTGCTAGGCAGCGAGGAGTACCGTTGGGAAGCCGACGAGCCTCGAATGTTCTGGAAGGCGACAGGAGACAGCAGCAGACAGCCCAGGAGGGCTATTTAAGACGTCGCTGTCAGAAGGAAGGCAATCAGTGTGAACCGGAATTAAAGCGAGTGCGAATCGAATACGCGAGTCAGAAGTGCGAGCAACGGAAAGCGACGGAACAACGTGGAACATAGTGGCGTGATCCTTTGCGGAAAGATCAGAGCAGGAAGCTGAGCGCAAGCGTAGACTGTGGGCTGAACGCACGGTCAGCGAGAACAGTGAGCGATAAGCCAGCGTATCCTGCGGGTCCTTGAAAGGACAATAGTAGGGAAGAACGTGGAGTGTTGTGCGAGTAAAAGGAGGCCGGCGAGTGAGCGATTGCTCTATGAGGCACGGCGTATCCTTAGCCAACGATACCCTGCGAGTATAGCGAAACAGCTAGTTAGGAGGTGGACCTTGCGACGTGGCAAGGATACCTCAGATAGGATCAACAATTATAAATCGAAGACTAAGTCTAGTGATATCGAGTGAAATAAAGTGAACCAGACTCCTGGTGCATCCTAGCATAAACCACACTGTGTTGTCATTGCAAGTCCAATATAAATTTGTTGGAACGAACCTCGACAGTCCTGGGCAAAGCCTGCACAGGTATACGGGTCAGAAGGGCTCGTTACAACTGGCGCCCAACGTGGTCTTGTCGATAACACCACAGAAAGGTTATAAATAGGAAAATAAAGTGCAAAATGGGGCGGTCATGGATTTACCACCTTAGAAAGGAGGATTTGATCCAACACGCGGAAGAATTCGGGATTGAACTAGAAGGCAACATGGACAACATGAGGAAACAATTCGGAGATTGGATAACGAAGAACGAAAACTCCGCAGAATGGAGGGAAAGGATCAAAGCAATGTCGGAAGTATACGGTAAGTCACCACTACCAAAAACAGTAGCATCACTAATATCGCCAAAAATGGACATAAATATGGAAGAGCTGTCAATCCCGTCCATGGCAGGGATGAAGCAAGCAGAAGAAGACACAGAACAGCGGAAACCAAAAGTAGGGCCGAAAAGACAGACAATTGATACAAACGAATATGCAAAGGTAGTCAAACAAGTCAGAGAGTGGGCATTTAGATTCGACGGTACTGCAAAACCATTGGAGTTTATAGAACAAGTGGAATGGTCAGCAGAAATGTACGGACTTAATCTAGACATGATTCCTCGGGCCATGCCAGAGCTCCTAAAAGATAAAGCCCTAAAATGGTATTTAGCAAACTACAAAAACTGGAAAAAATGGTCTGAATTTGTGGAAAGCTTCAAAGCATATTTCCTTCCGAGAGGCTACTTCAACAAATTAGCCGAAAAAGTTCGCCAAAGAAAACAGCAGTGGAACGAGGAATTTAAAGATTTCATGTTGGAAATGCAAACATTAATGCGTCCCCTACAATGCAGTGAAACCGAACAACTAGAGATAATCGGGGAAAACTGCATACCGGACCTACGAGCATTCGTACGCCCGCACAGGGTAAGGAGCTTAGACACACTGATGCAATTGGCAGATGAGTTCGAGGCACTGGAAAGGGATAGGGAGGCCTTCAGACAAGAAAACAGAAAGGAGCAGGCCAAAGCGATTCCATTGGCTATGCCACGAAGAGCGATCGGGGAAGAAGCTTGCCGGAGGTGTCAAGAACACGAAAGACACTGGGTCAATCGGGGTCCGCCAGGGCAACCAAGAACAGGACCAACGAGTAACGGAAACGAAAATTTCGTACAGAATCGTAAAAATCGACGAATACTATTCTGCTGGCAATGCGGAAGGGTTGGCGTACGCACATGGGAGTGCTGCAAGCAATCGGGAAACGCTCCACGACCTCAGCCTCCGAGGGGCGAGCAGAGGTCGTCCGAGTCTGCCTCTCAAAACTAGTGGAAAACTTTCAGGAAGAGGAAAACCAGTTGTCGGCATGGGTAGTGATTGGGGAGAAACGAGTAAAAGCCACAATCGACACAGGGGCAACAGGAAGTTTCGTAAGCCAAGAATTATGCGACAGATTGAAAACTAAAGGGGTCATAAAACAAACAAAGAAACAAGTACGACTGGCAGACGGTAGAAACACGGAAATAGGTACCCAATTGACCATAAACATTAAATTTGGCACTCAATGCACAACTATCGAAACAAAAACAAAAAGGTGGACGAGCTACTAGAAATGGGATGCATCGAACAGTCAAACAGCCCATACAGTTCTCCCGTAGTCATGGTGAAGAAAAAAGAAGACCGGCAAATGGAGATTCTGTGTAGACTTCAGAACGGTCAATGAGAAATCCGTAAAAGATGCATACCCTATGCCCAGGATTAACTACATCTTAGATCAGTTGAAAGAAGCATGCTATATAAGCAGTTTGGATCTAAAGGATGGTTACTGGCAGATCCCACTCGAGGTGGACAGTCGACCAATGACGGCGTTCACAGTCCCGGGAAAAGGATTATTCCAGTGGAAAGTAATGCCATTCGGTTTACACTCGGCATCCGCCACATTCCAGAGGGCGTTGGATCAAGTCATCGGACCGGAAATGATGCCACACGCATTTGCATACCAAGATGACATAATCGTGATAGGGCGTACACTGGACGAACATATGGAAAATTTAAAAGAAGTCTTCCGAAGGTTAAAAAGCGCAAACCTACGCATAAACCCAGAAAAGTGTCAATTCTTTAGGAAGGAGTTACAATATTTGGGTCACCGAATAACGGGTGAAGGCATATGTACAGATCCAGAAAAGGTGGCGGCGATCGCCGAACTAAAACCACCAACCAACATAAAGGAACTACGACAGTATCTAGGCGTGGCATCGTGGTATCGAAGATTCGTACCAGATTTTGCAACAATGGTACAACCATTAAATTCCTTATTGAAGAAAAAGACTAAATGGGTATGGACGGAAGAACACCAGAAGGCATTCGAAAGGGTAAAATCAAAACTCACCGCAGATCCAGTGCTGACATGTCCGGATTTTGAACGTATGTTCATACTACAGACCGATGCCAGTGACTACGGTATCGGGGCAGTCCTAACTCAAGAGACCAAGGAAGGGGAAAAAGTCATATCATACTCCAGCAGAACGCTAAACCAAGCAGAAAAAAACTATTCAGCTACAGAGAAAGAGTGCTTGGCGATAGTATGGGCAATTAGAAGACTAAAACCGTACCTAGAAGGATACCATTTCAGAGTAGTAACAGATCACATGGCATTGAAGTGGCTAAATAGCATTGAGAGCCCATCAGGAAGAATAGCCAGATGGGCATTGGAGTTACAACAATATGATTTTGAAATAGCATACAGAAAGGGCCAACTGAATGTTGTAGCAGATGCACTATCAAGACAACCGCTAGAAACGTGCAGAAGAGCTAAAGAATGTGAACCGGGGGAAAATCGGAAAGAGAGCACCAATAATTGTGAATGGATACGGGAAATGACGAAAAAGGTACAGAATAATCCACAGAAATTCCCAGACTACCTGTCAGAAGGTGGAGAACTGTACCGTCATATTCCTCATCGGGCAGGGAACGAAGACGTGGTTTCGTGGAAACTATGTGTTCCCTCAGGATCAAGAAGGAGAGTACTAGAGGAAAACCACGATGCGGCTGCGGCGGGTCATACAGGGTCGAGAAGAACAATTGCAAGGATAGCGGCGAGATATTATTGGCCAGGAATGCATAGAGACGTACGAAGGCACGTAAACAAGTGCGAAACATGTCAGAGGTATAAACCAAGCCAACTCCAAGCAGCGGGGAAAATGCTTACTCAGGTCCCAGAAGAACCATGGGCAACAGTGTGTGCGGACTTCGTGGGTCCACTACCAAGATCAAAACACGGCAATACGAAGTTATTGGTCATGATAGATCGTTTTTCCAAATGGACGGAACTGGTCCCATTGAGGAAAGCAACGGCAGAGTCGTTAAAGAAGGCATTTAAAGAAAGGATAATATCAAGGTTTGGGGTGCCGAAAGTCGTAATCACGGACAATGGGGTACAATTTACAAGCCGGATCTTCAAAAGGTTTCTGGAGGACATGGGGGCAAAACAACAATTTACAGCCCCGTATACCCCACAAGAGAACCCAACCGAACGTGCAAATCGCACTGTAAAAACAATGATAGCGCAGTTCGCAGGAGAGGATCAACGAACCTGGGACGAAAAATGGCCAGAAATCATGTTAGCAGTAAACTCGAGCGTAACTGAATCCACCGGATACTCCCCGGCTTTCATTACACAGGGAAGGGAACCGAGATTGCCGAAGGCATTGTACGATGAGGTGACAGTAGGAATCGGGCAAGAAATTCAAAAGCCGAGCGAGAACGCGACAAAATTAAAGGAATTAATCGAGGTCATCAGGAGAAATCTGGAGAGGGCGGCTCAAGATCAAGCCAGATATTATAACTTGAGACGCCGTCCATGGATGCCAGAGGTGGGACAAATAGTATGGGCTAAGGAGCACCACCTGTCAAAAGCAGCGGAGGGATTTGCTGCCAAATTGGCACCTAGATATGGCGGACCATATGTAATCATCGGGTTTACATCACCAGTAATATGCAGATTACGGCATAAAACAGACCAACGTGAGCGAACAGCTCATGTTAGTGAGCTGAAGCCGCAGGGAGATGATCTCCAACTATAAGGTCCACCCTAAAGATAGAAACTGATGCTCGTTCAGTTATAAGGTTCACCCTAAGGATAGAAACTGATGCTCTTTCAGTCATAAGGTTCACCCTAAGGATAGAAACTGATGCTCTTTCAGTTATAAGGTCCACCCTGAATTTAGAAACTGATGCTCTTTCAGTTACAAGGTCCACCCTAAGGATAGAAACTGAGGCTCTTTCAGACATAAAGTCCACTCAAATAGAAATAATAATTTAAAATACAAGGTCCACCCCAGCAGAAAAATCGGAAGAGTAGAATAAAGGAATAGGGTCCATCCCAACAAGACTGTTTCCCCAGCTTGTTGCTATGCAGTAAGAACGGCGAAGTGCGGCAAATTGGCAAAATGAGGGGAAATTCAGCTTTTCAAAAGGGGAGAAAGAGACAGCGTTAGAGCGAGGCAACGAGAGGAGGAACCACAGTTAGGATTCCCTCCGTCAAGGTGCAATGATGGCCGCCAATAACTCTAACGGAGTTCCAGTCGGCTATACAAAGGGCTGCAGTTCCTAATGATGTAAGTAATAGAGAAAAAAAGGTACTATGGTCGCATCACGAAAGGCAGCAGAGGTCATCCGCACGGGACGAAGAGGCGGAAGGGACGAGGATCGCCGACTGGGAGATGGCAGGCGGCGCTTGCCATTTGCCAGTATGGGGACACGGCACAGGCGCAGGCGGAGCACTACCCCGGTGCTGCAACTCCTGGCGTCCCCGCTGGTGTCGGAGGAGGAGGAGGAGGAGGAAGGAAACTTCCTCTCACCTATTTCTTCGCCGCAGCAGCTGGGAAGTTGGAGTAGCGGAGAGGACAGCGAGCCGGAAGGGCAAAACGTGGATTACGTTACCCTGGTCGGCATCGCTGAGCCAAGCATGGGAGTAGACGAGGAGGAGGCGGCGGCAGGACCGCCATATGAACCGATGAGGAGCCCGGTTCCGATATGGAGGCCGGCTAGACCTCCGACGCCCATGGTGATCGTCATCTCGGACGACGAGGATGACGAGGCGATTCCAGAAGCCGGAGGAAAGCCCGAAACAGAAGGAGAGGAGGAAGGAGCAGGATGGGTCCCGCCCACTCGGTCACAGTGGCACACAACCACTGTGAGGAGTGGGTGGCGGATCCATCAGGTCACCACTGCGGTGACGTGGGCAGAAAAGGTGGAGGCCGAGGAGAAGCGGCAATCAAATGGCCGGGACCCGAGAGGTAGACCAGCAAGCCCAGTGGTGGAACTACCAGCGTCGGAGGACGAGGCTGAAGAGGAGGTGGCGGTGGAGCCGGAGAAGCCATCGGAAGAGCCGGTAGAAGTGGTCAGTATGGAGGTACCAGAGGTGGCAGCGCGGGAGTCGGAGCCTGCGAGCGGAGAAGAGGTGGAGAAAGGCCCGTGGGTGTGGCCTGCACCGCTGCCAGACCATGGCAGGCAGGTGGGGAGGCAGCAGTCATGCCCCGGTCCCGAAGTGCGACCAGGCGCGGAAGAAGCGAGGGCGGCCTTCAGGAGACAGGCATCTTGGCCTCAGCACCAACCAAGCTGCTCGCGGATGAAGTGGAGGCAGATGGGCCTGGAGGAGTGGCCACAGGAGGCATTGCGGGCGATGCTGTCGAGGAGGGACGGCGGAAGACAGGCACGGTGGTCACATATCCTGTGGATCGGGACCACGCGGTATCGGCTTAGGCTGCGAGGAGGGAAGGGAGAGGTATGGGTGGAGGAGGCCCGAGAGTGAGATGAAGTTAAAATAAAATAAAAAATAATAAAGAAAACACGATTGAACATTTAAATATTCAAAAATTCATAATTTATTAGCAGGAACGGAGTAGGTGCGGGAGAGAAGTCACTATACAAGGGGAGGGAGGCGATTTCACAGACCGCGACAGCAAACGGGATGCAGAAATGTGAAATGCGACGTTCGGGAGTACATGCACGGAGGGGAGACACTGTCCAAGGGAAAGGGAAAACACGGTCACAAATACGGCGGAGGGAAGGAGAAAAGGCAAGGAAAACGAAGGGAATACACGGGTAAAACAGCACGGCGAACACGAATGGTTGGTCAACATTAAGATACGCAAACGTCACGAGAGGCGTAGGGGTGCCGGGGCCATGCAGGTGGTCGATGCCGGAGGTAAGGCTTGTAGCGGCAGAGATACGATGGCTGCACAGAAGGGTAGGGCATCAGTCATGAGGGGGCAGCAGCTGCGCAGTCGACGTCGAATGACGTCGGATAAAAGGTCTGAAAAAGAAAGTAATTTGTGTAAGAAACAGTACGGAAAAGGGGAAAGAAGAAAGTACTTACCAGCGGATAGGAAAAAATTGGAAAGTCATGTGTGGCCTGCGATGGGAGTTATGCGATTACCAGGTGATCGATGTATCCGATAAAGTAACGAGCGAAGTGACGATAGTCATTGGTACGGGAGTCACGCGGTTACCACGTGATCGATGTATCCGATAAAGTAACGACGGTCACTAGTACTCGTGATTTGGGGAACGGGGCCATGACCGATGGTCGGTCGATCGATTGTTCGGATGGAAAGATTTGATCGTGGCGGGAAGTTCGAGTGGGGAGGAATGCCTATAGGAAATGGGACATTTCCGCTTCCCGAAGAAAGAGGGGAGTGTGAGGAACGATGTTCCCCACAAAGAGCAGAGTATACAAAGGGGAAGTGGAAGTGAGGGGAAATGCGGCGAATTCAGGAGAACGGTGAATTCAACAGTAAGGGGAAATGGATGGGAGGCCACGGAAAGTAGCAGCACGACGCTATGTGTCGGTGTTGGTATTAGCGGAAAGGCCGTTAGGTGCGGATGGGTGACCGGTTGGTGCATTCGCACTTGCGAGACGAAAGGGCGATCAGGCAAATGGACCAATGACAGGAGAGCGACTCGGCCTTCGAGCGCTGTTGCTAGGCAGCGAGAAGTACCGTTGGGAAGCCGGCGAGCCTCGAATGTTCTGGAAGGCGACAGGAGACAGCAGCAGACAGCCCAGGAGGGCTATTTAAGACGTCGCTTTCAGAAGGAAATCAATGAGTGTGAACCGGAATTAAAGCGAGTGCGAATCGAATACGCGAGTCAGAAGTGCGAGCAACGGAAAGCGACGGAACAACGTGGAACATAGTGGCGTGATCCTTTGCGGAAAGATCAGAGCAGGAAGCTGAGCGCAAGCGTAGACTGTGGGCTGAACGCACGGTCAGCGAGAACAGTGAGCGATAAGCCAGCGTATCCTGCGGGTCCTTGAAAGGACGATAGTAGGGAAGAACGTGGAGTGTTGTGCGAGTAAAAGGAGGCCGGCGAGTGAGCGATTGCTCCATGAGGCACGGCGTATCCTTAGCCAACGATACCCTGCGAGTATAGCGAAACAGCTAGTTAGGAGGCGGACCTTGCGACGTGGCAAGGATACCTCAGATAGGATCAACAATTATAAATCGAAGATTAAGTTTAGTGATATCGAGTGAAATAAAGTGAACCAGACTCCTGGTGCATCCTAGCATAAACCACACTGTGTTGTTATTGCAAGTCCAATATAAATTTGTTGGAACGAACCTCGACAGTCCTGAGCAAAGCCTGCACAGGTATACGGGTCAGAAGGGCTCGTTACAGATCTCATGTACCTGAAGTGAAACACAATACGTACCTGAACAGCCAACCTTATAAAACACGGCTCTCCAGACAGTCGGATCTACGTTCCGGAGCCGACCCAGGAATCAACACCCTGGTCAAGGACTGTCAACCCATGGAAACGTGGAACAAGGTATGTACGCATCCCATCTTTTCCTCTTTTCTCCCCCTATCGTTTTTTCACATACTGAGCAGACAACTCCGGCCTGCCTGCTCAGAACTCTTCTTCTACGCGCCGGTGACATCGAGTCAAACCCAGGTCC